>JAKUCV010000176.1:217713-342248 GCA_028386065.3 Turnera subulata | reverse complement strand
GTCTGGACTCCAAGAAGTGGCTTGAAGCCATGAATTCGGAAATGGAATCCATGTATGAAAAACAAGGTATGGACCTTGGTTGATCCACCTGAAAGGGTAAAACCTATAGGGTGCAAATGGGTCTTTGTGAAAGACCGACATGGATGGTAATGTGATTACCTTTAAAGGGCAATTGGTTGCGAAAGGTTTCAAGCTAGTTCATGGTATTGACTATGATGAAACTTTCTCACCAGTCGCCATGGCTAAATCCATTCGGATTTTATTGGCTATAACTGCATACCACGATTATATGAGATATGGCAAATGGATGTCAAAAACCGTTTTCCTTAAACAGAAATCTTTTAGAGGATGTGTATATGACACAGCCTGAAGGTTTTGTCGATCCAAAGAATGCCAATATGGTATGCAAGTTGCAAAGGTCCATTTATGGACTTAAGCAAGCTTCAATTGGAATCTTCGTTTTAATGATGTAATCAAAGAGTTTGGTTTCATCAAAAATGAAGATGAACCATGTGTTTATAAGAAGGTTAGTGAGAGCACTATTGTTTTCTTGTTACTTTATGTTGACGACATTCTACTCATTGGGAATGATATTCCGACACTACAGTCTGTAAAGACTTGGTTAGGAAGAATTTCTCAATGAAGGACTTAGGAGGAGCTGCCTAAGTGTTAGGTATAAAGATCTATAGAGATAGATCCAAAAGGCTTCTCGGGCTAAGTCAGAGTACGTATAATGACAAGGTGCTAAAGAGGTTTAGCATGCAAGATTCCAAGAAGGGTTTCTTGCTCATGTCACATGGCATATCTCTCTCAAAGAGTCAATGTCATAGTACATCTAAGAAGAGAGAGTTGATGAGTTAGATTCCTTATGCATCTGCAATAGGATCTATCATGTATGCCATGCTATGTACTAGATCGGATGTCGATTATACTTTGAGTGTCACAAGCAGATGCCCTGATCCCGGTGAAAGTCACTGGACAGCAGTTAAGAATATCCTTAAGTACTTGAGAAGCACTAAGGATGCATTCCCGGTTTACGGAAGCGTTGTTGGGCTTGTTGTAAAGTGTTACAAGGATGCTAGCTTCCAAACTGACAGGGATGTTTCTAGATCGCAATCAGGTTATGTGTTTTTGTCTTGGAGGTGGCGCTGTTTGCTGGAAGAGTTCCAAGCAAGAAACAGTTGCCGACCCTACGACTGAGGCTATACAAAATTCCACTGAGAACTATGTATCACATCTTTTGACTGAGCCTCTCACACAGCGGAAGCATGATGGTCATGCTACATCCATTTGTATTAGATACATGGATGATTGGCTTTAGTGCAAGTGGGAGATTGTTAGTAATATGCCCAAAAGCCAATCAATGGATGATCGTATATAGTCGTGTATATACATTAAGGTTATTCTAATAAATATGATTATGAGATAATCGCTTGCAAATATTTATAACCCTAGAATATATATTTGATATATTCTTAAATGTCCCTAGTCAATTATTATTATGGATGGGTTATAATAATAAATTAAGACTAGCGTATGCTGAGAATTTATATGTGATATGAATTCTACATACGGGTACAAGTTGGAGAACTTGTGGACTGGACCGACCCACATAAGAATGATACATGGAGCGTTATATGTTTGTCGATAGCGATTCTTATATGTATTGTCCTTAGACCTGAGATCGTCAAGGTTCCCAACATGTGAGTCATATACTTTGATATTATTCCTAGTCATCCGTAACTGGGTGGACTTAAGGGTAATCATTGGGTATATGATAAGTGTGTAGTGGGTTTTGTATGATCCAGAGGGGATTCGTCCAACCCATATAACGGGTATATTATCGGATGGTTTCTTGATAGAGTTGAACTGTAAATGCACGGCCGTGCTCGGATTATGATATGGTGATATCATTGGTATCCGTTTTACACAGTTAACTCGAGGATCAAGAAACCGAGATTAGACATATACGAGATTGACATATTCCATGTCTCGGTTTAATCTTGATAATGGGACGAAGGGACGATGACATGTTTGCGAGGCATTTAGAATCAGTACTGATCTTGTCGTTCGGGTAGCAATGATGTGTTGCTAGACGTCGCTCTTTGCTTATAATTGTAAAATGAGATTTTACAATTATTGTTGGACGTTACAAGTGCCTACAGGAAGAGAGGCGGTGCAACAGACGGGTTGCAGGGAAGAGGAAGGGTGAGGCGGCGGTGATGGTGAATGGCAAAAGATGGAGGAGGAGCAGAAGCAAGAGGAGGAAGGTTGTGGATTCGGAGTAGCGATGGGGAGATTTGAAGGAGAGGGGAGAGAAAGTAGACAGACACAGAGGAGGAGGAGTAACCAGGAAGAGAAGAAAATATTTGGAAGTGTTTTGGGGAAAAAGAAGAAAAAGAAATAAGAATCAGGAAGAAAAAAAATATGAGGTGAAAAAAATAAATGAGAAAAGAGGTGAATAGAAAAAGAAAATGAAAAAGGAAAGAAAATGGACAAAAAGACAAGATAGCTCTCCCGGGAGAGAGAAAGAGTGCGACTCGAGTGTTGGCAGAATTATTGGTCCGGGAATGGACCAAAATACCTCACGTCCAACTTTTAATTCATTGTCATAGGGTATTTTCATCTTTCCGAAATTTCGTCCTGGCCCGAAATATGCAACATTGTCTTGAAATATCCGATTAATTCCCCTAGCGTAGCTCAAGTCTCGGAATTGAGAACCGAGGCTTGGTAAGTTGTATAAGATATTTGGTACCCTGAGTAACCTTTGAAATTAAATTCCAGCGCTCTATTGATAGTGGTGAATACTTCAGAACGTCGCGTGTTCCTCATAAATCGGAAACCAAGGTTCGATTATTCCCGGTAAAATTCTCGGATTTAACTAGGAGTCATAAAATTCTTGTTTAACAGCGGTAAAACTTTATTATCTTCCATAAAAGTCAAAACGACTTGGTAAAATTATAAAAATTTTACCCGGATTGTTACAGTCTACCCCTTTAAAAGAATTTCTTCCTCGAAATTTCGTCGTCACATCCTTAGGTCCTACAACAACAATCTTTTTGTACACCTTTCTGCGTGTTCCTACAACAACAATCTTTTTGAAATCTCACTTATGCCCTTACTTGTCCAATAATTCCCTTATAAATATCGACCCTTACTGTTTGGTAAGCTTGCCTTCTGTCACGGATTCACCAATAAGAACAAGAACTACCTCTGATTCAAATAAGTTAAGTTATACTAGTGGTGCTAGTCTCTTTGTTTCTTGAAGACCGCAGAAAAAACTTGTTGCTAAGGAAGAGCCTTCCGGTCAAAAAGATGTCGATGATAGGAAGGCAAAGCAGTCGCTCATGGCAGTACACTATTGAGGACGCTAGAGCATTTGAATGCTTCTCTGAAGTCGGCCAATTCTGCTTGACACAAATCAAGTGGGCTTGTGAGGAACTTACCACTCAGATCAAAAACATGCAGAGACATGCTATTGATTTAGAAAAGCGAGTAGTTCCGTAGGGTACTCTCTTTCTATTGTAAGATGTTATCGAAATAAACAAGTTGTGTTTTCATTACTGGAGTTTCTACGAGCAAAATTGAAATTTTTATTGATGATTTAAAACACAGATGGAGGAAAAAGAACAGTTCAAAATAAAAATAAGACTCGACAAGAAGAAAATAAAACCGGTCATAAAGAAGTTAAAATAGAACCTGTTTTTCTTAACCAGCGCTCTAGGCTGGTCACATAGTTCCTCGACTTCAAGCATCGTGGCATGTAGCCGTTGTCGGAGATATTGATTCTCCTCGTGTAGACGACATTCGTTATCCCGTAATGTGATGATGACGTCACGAGCACATCCCGTGATCCTTTCGTTGATCCACTGAAAGAATCGACATCCGCCTTATTCATAATTTCCGCATGAGCAGAATCGTCTTCCAGGATTCATTTCCCTCCAGGATGTCCAAACAGGAGAAACTTCATTGCATATGCACAATACTTGAGGTATAGTCCCATCAATTTGGCCACGTTGGCCTTTGATGGAAGTGAAAAAAGGTGTGAAAGATGTAAAGGAAGCCCTAGGAAAAAAAAGCCAAGATTGCCAAAGCGGAAGAGAATTGTAAGATGGAGATGAATTGAAAAGTGCTCGTATTTGTAGTCAAAAAATAAAACAGAGTGATGAAGCAATAATCGAAGCAATGGAAAAATTTTCAAAAAAGCAAAACCTTAAAGAACGAAAACGGTTTGGAGTTTTGTGAAAAGATTCCGCCTTTCCTAGCACCAAAAATCTTTTTGGCTTTCTCAGAGATAGACGGGGTCCACGCTTTGAAAAACAAGCATCATACTTTCTATGCTTAGAGCACAAAAGAGTAAAGGATTATATGATGGGAAATAGGAAAATAAAAAAGCATTTGAGAAAAAATTTAAAATACATTCAGAAAGAACCAAAACACGTCGAGACAGAATGTCCTCTCCTGCTACTATCTTTTTCGTTGAGGGTGCCTCCCTTGGAAGGAGGAATCAGTTAGCTTATAACTTGGTGAACGAGCGTCAAGAGGAACTACCGAATGAGCTCGACAGAATTCCTCATTTTGTTTTTGTTGACGAACGCTATTCGTCTAGGTTCCTTGTCACTTCTATGGAAGAGACATTCTTCCTAGAGGATCAAAGCAACCTAAGGAATTCTTTCCATAGCTCCACCGATTCTGTCATGTTTCTCATCTCTGAAAGACTTCAAGAATGCGGGTTGGATCCTTCCTGTCATTTTTTGAACCAAGGTAGTTACTACCAGATTTCTATGGTTGCTCGGCGTGTTCCCTGAGTAACTAGATTACCACCTTCTTGGCCAAGGGATCGTCTACTAGTTTCGAACTATAGAGGAATCGCTAGGTGTTCTTATGAATTCGTACATACCTTGAGGGATTTGAAGAATCAGTACAAGCCCAACATGGTCCTGCTAACGGAGAAATTGTGGCAACCTGAAGACGATCATGGTGTCATTCCACTTCGTTTCCCTCCAAAAAATTGGTTCGAGCTTCCAGGTGAACACAACATGGGCGGTATCCGGTTCTCATGGAATGAGAGTATTAGGGTTAACATTATTAATGACTCAAATAGTTTCAGAGTCAACGTTGTACCCGCTAGATAGTATTAATGATAATAATAATAGTAATAATAATATCAATGTTTAAGCATGTGTGTGAGATCAATTACCTTTATGTGAATGTTCAGCAGCAGGCTGGCGTCCCACGAAGGACGAAGGACACTACTGCAAGGCATGTACTTGTGTTGAATAGCCTTTAATAAGTCAAGGAAATAGCCTCTCGACTGGATCTATAATGCACTAATTATATGAATATGCATGCAACACGTTAATCGTGTGGAGTGAGCTATGCACAACAAACAAGCACAATATACACCCAAGGACCTACGGCCCGCTCCGCTACCAAAATGAAACGACCTGACCTCCATTTACCAAACATACAGTAATTACTGAGCAAAAGCGCCACCACATGGCCACCATACAACGAAAATGAAGATCCACAATAGCAAAATCATCAAATAGTCATAAAATTATATTTTCCTCACCTAACATAGGAATATCATCATTAGCACAACAAAAGCATTTTCTACATATTTAGTGATGGCTTATGCAAAATATAATGCAAACTAATGGATCCGAGTCCTGTCCGAGGTAAAGCCGTAGCCACCTAGAAGCAATCCTAATTAATGATCAACTAACCTGTATAGACTGTGTGAGGGGTGAGGACAGCCACTGTCTCACCATAAACAAATAAATCGCAGTATACTACCAACCGTAATAGCATCGAATCAGCAACAGAAACAATAAAGTACAACAAGCAGAGCATAGCACCAAAAATCAGAAAAATATCCAATCAAGCTCACTTTCTATCCATACACTGATATACAGAACTTATAGACTCATGGTCAACATATAACAGACTTTCCAAATTCATTTTTAGGGCCTCGACACGTGAATAGTATTGGTTGTACTTGGTATCTAGGTTAGCTAACCCTAGGATACTCCCCGTTAAAATCAAATCAAATAAATTCATATAAAGAAACCGTTAGACCCCAAGCCCCTCATAAATGGCCAGCAAAACTTCTGAGGCTGCCGGATTTCGGCCAGCACTGTTCCCAACTACAGTAACCTCACAGTCATTATTCATCAGCCATCAAAACAACTTCGAACCACCACGCCGACAACCAGGTCAACAACACCATCATCATACCTGCAGCAACTTTTCGGTGGCCGAAGCACCACCAAACCACTGTGTCCAACACCCAAAACACTACTACCCACAGTCACAACAACACCATTAATGCCATATTTACCCGCATTCACCAATGTAACAACAAGCAGAAACATACAGCAATCAATTGAACCCAATTAGCCATGAGTGCCAAACAATTATGGAGAAAAATAAGACGAATTCGGCAACAACAACTTACCCCGACGACAGCGCGAGTTGCAGAGGTAGAGGAGAGATCGGACGGCGAGATTAAGATGAAAAGCGGCGGCATGTACGAGAAGGAGAAGAAACAGCGCCAAGGAGGACAAGGAAGGAGGAAGGTTGAGGCAGCGTTTGATGAGGAAGAGAGGCGGTGCGATAGTCGGGTTGTAGGGAAGAGGAAGAGTGAGGCGGCAGTGATGGTGAATGGCAGAGGATGGAGGAGGAGCAAAAGCGAGAGGAGGAAGGTTATGGAGTCGAGGCAGCGAGGGGGAAATTTAAAAGAGAGGGGACAGGAAGAATACAGACAGAGAGGAGGAGGAGTAATCGGGAAGAGAAAAAAATATCTGGAAGTGTTTTGGGGAAGAAAAAGAAAAAAGTAAGGAAGAAGAAGGAGAAAAAGAAATAAAATTGGGGAAGCAATAAAAATGTGAGGAGAAATAAAAATAAATGGGAAAATAAGAGAAAAGAAGAAGAAAATGGAAAAGGAAAGAAAAAGGAGAAAAAGACAAGAAAGCTTTTGCGGAAGAGAGAAAGAGTGTGGCTCAAGTGTTGGCAGAATTATTGGTCTGGGAATGGTCCAAAATACCCTCACGTCCGAATTTTAATCCATTAACATCACATGGGCATTTTTGTCTTTCCGAAATTCCGCCCTGGTTCGAAATATGCAGCTTGGTCTCGAAAAATCCAATTAATTTCCCTAAGCGTAGCTCATGTCTCGAGATTGAGAACTGAGGCTCGGTAAGCTGTATAAGATATTTGGTACCCCAAGTAACCTTTGGAATTAAATTCCAAGGCTCTGTTGACAGTGGAGAATACTTAAGAACGTTGTGTATTCCTCATAAATCGCAATCCGAGGTTTGATTATTCCCGGTAAATTCTCGGATTTAACTCGGAGTGGTAAAATTCTTGTTTAGCAGCGGTAAAACTATATTAGCTTCCGTAAAAGTCAAAATGACTCGGTCAAATTATGAAAATTTTGCCCGGGTTGTTACACTTTTGTTCCTTCCTGTGAATTTGAGCAGAAGATTCATTGATTTTCAATGATCCTTTATAGCTCTTTCCACTCTTCTTCACTGGCCTCTTTTCTCCTCAGTGTCCTATGAGATTGACAGAATGATTTCCTTGCTTTGTCTTAAGCCTTGTCTCTTCCTGAATGAGCTTACTTTGTTGTTCATTCAAAGCCCATATCTTTTCAATCGTATTATAATTAATTTGAAAAGCACAATACTCATTCGGCAAGAAGTTGATAATGAATTGCACAAGGAAATCCTCATCCATTGTCATTCCCATAGTACGTAATTTTGCTGCTATATTGGACATTTCAGTAATATTCTCATGCATGGTATGAGAAGCATCGAAATTCATGGTGATCAACGTACCCATTACTGTCCCAACAAGTGACCTATCAGCAGATTCAGACTGAGAGTGCTTTTCAACTATTTCGAAGAATTCCTTCGCACTATCAGTCTTTGGGGTAGTTGACTTGATGTTGCTCGCCACAGTCATTCACACGAACATAAGGCTCAATCTGTTAGATCTCTCCCATGCTTCAAGGAGATCCTTTTCGTCTTTAGTGCTCTTGTCAGTTAGAGCAGCGGGCTTATCAGTTAGGAGAGTACTATTTGGACCCAATACACCTAAGTGAAATTGGACCTGTTCACTCCAATCAGCATAATTAAGCTCATTGAACTTAACAATAGATGAGGCTTGCGAATGGAGTGAAACTGTTGCTGCAAGGTACATAAAACTCACAAATTATTTCAAGTGCATACACATAATTCACATTCAAATTATACATGAATTGCAATGTTATATACATTAAGTGTAGATTAATGTTTTCCTTTGAAAAATACAATAATTTACAATAATACACACAATTGATGGGCAAATAGGATTCTCATAATTGAAAATTAACATATTTAAATAGACACGCATGCCATCATTGGACATGCAAAACATGACCAACCAAGAAAGTCAATTATTCACTTTAATATTCATGATTATAAAGTTACTAATCAACCTTTCGGCGATCCTTAAATATTTTATAATTAATGAACTTGATATGCTCATGATAAACAAATTTACATCATCATGTCATCACAATAATAACATCACATACTCATGAGTAATCAATATATTTCTTGATTGTAATATCTATAAACCTTTCCAATTCGATCACTCTGGTGACTAACGCATTATACATGCATAGATTTCAAGCATTCATAAGCATATACATATAAGGAAGCATTTATAAATAAAAATTGTATTACCGAGTCTATTCTTAATTATATGTATTAGGGATTAAATTGCAAATCCGTCATAAAACTTAAATGGCAAAATAAATAATATATAGAGTAAATTGTAAATTTTTCTAAGGACTTAAATGACAGAATCTATAAAGTGCAGACCTAAGTGAAAATTGCCATACTTTTCCAGAAGCACAATAGTCAAAATTGTCGGCATAACATAATTTAACGCGAAGCAAAGCATCCTAAAAGAAGTGTAATGGGTCTGTCGACCAAGAATTAAACAAAAAAAGTCATTGACATATAAATCGATTATATTTTTTGATTGTCAAATCTGTTGATTTCGTCATGCAAGATAACATAATGTTAATTTCTTACTTAAACACGCCATAAGTGGTTTGTGTAAACGACCGAATCACAACCTGTAAAATAAATGCCTAACTGCACAGTATATGTTTTATGCGTGTACTGGTTATTAAGGCCATTCATAAAATCGACAAACCCATAAGAACAACCCAGATTAATTCGTCGCACATGCTTTCGACCAACAAGGCAATATATTTTTTAATATCAATCAACAACAATAGAGGGGAGAAAATTGTTTTAAACTAGCGTTCCGCTACCACATATTAGATAATTTAACATGAAACATCATATAATTAAGGATTATCATTCATATAAAACCTAATTTAGAACAATACAATTAAAGAATCTTAAACTGAATATCTCTCACTAATCCTTAAGAGATTAATAACATATCTGTATGTTTCTTGATGTGTGCTTTGCTTTGCCTTTCTTGAGGTAGATTTCTCCTTTTAGCCTTGTCTGTCGTTAGATAGGTTAACAAAATCAAGTGTCAGGAAAAAGAAGACTTATCAATTTATTTTTCTATTTACACACTTCCATCAGATACTCATTAAAAAATCTTAATAGTTAGCCAGTAGATTTTTATCACGCCATTAAATAATATTTAATATATTATGTGTGTCACGTAATAGAAAATATTCCTAAGAGCCGCCGGAAGTCCATCCATTCCAGTCACACATTCTTTCCCTTTCATTATGGTCCTCCTCGCTTTCTTTTCAAATGCTTTGATTGCGCTAGTGCTTACCAACAAAGAGAGCCCTGTGCATGTAGCTGCGAATGTTTTGCTTCTTAGCACCCTCATCCGTTCTTTTTGGCTCTCAGGCTCAAGCAAGCCACACTTATAGCAGAAGTCTCGCAATGGTTCATACTTGAATTCAATCCACGACATTGCCCCACACTTGTAGATTAACCTTTTTTTTTACAAAATTCAAATTAGATTAACTTAAGCTTTTATGAGGATTATTTATTTTGTCCCAAGTCGGGTTGGCATGTTTTAAATTGTTTTCTTATTCTTGTGTTCTGTATAATTATGTTTGAAATATCATTAAGAAAACATCAAAAAATAAGTTTTCAAGATGACTGAAAAAAAAGAAAAATAAAAAACAAGTTGAAAATTATAAAATGAGGAGGATACAAAGCAGATGCAAGAAATCAGGCCAGCTAAAATCTTTAAAGACATATGTCAGAGCACATGCTTATAGGATATATAAGCAGGGTCAATCCTCAAAAGAAGAATTTTCACATCAAGCATCGTTCAAGCAAGGTAAATATTCGTTCCCAGTAAAATTTTTTATAAATATATATGAACGGGAGGAAGGAGAGTGTTTCGGTTATAACAAAAGCATAGCATTCATTTTATATTTCCTGGAAGCTTACTTACAAGCTTACATGCAAATGCACATTACAAACATATATATAGAGGTTAACATAGAGAGTTATAACTGATAATAACTCCTAATCATTCTTATCCCAATCAATCTTATCTTTTACATATTGTTACTGTAATGCCCAAAAGTCGATTATTGGATGATTATATTTTAAGTCATGTATTTTTTATTAAGGTTTTATTCCAATAAATATGTTTAACTATGATAAATGCTTGCACATATTTATAACCTAAGAATACTTTATATTCTTGAAATGTCCCTAGTCGATTATTATTATGGATGGGTTGTAATAATAAATTAAGACTAGCGTATGTTGAGAATTATATGAGATATGAATTCTACATACGGGTACAAGTTAGAGAACTTGTGGACTGGACCGACCCGATATAAGAACACTACATGGACTGTTATATATTGTCACTAGTGGTTCTTATATGTATTGTCCTTAGACTTGAGATCATCAAGGTTCCCAACATGTGAGTCGTATACTTTGATATTACTCTTGGTCATTCGTAAATAAGTAGACCTAAGAGTAATCATTGGGTATATGATATAATGTGTAGTGGGTTTTGTATGATCAAGATGGGATTCATCCAACCCATATAACGGGAAGATTATCAGTTGGGCCCCTTGATAGAGTTGAACTGTAAATGCATGGCCATGCTCGGATTAAGTGATATGGGGATATCATTTGTATCCGTTTTACACAGTTAACTCGGGGATCAAGAAACCTTAGATTAAACATATACGAGAATGATATATTCCGTGTCTCGTGTTTGATCTTGATAATGAGATGTAAGGATAATGACATTTTTCCGAGGCATAATGAATCAGTACTGATCTTGTCCTTTAGGTAGCAATGATGTGTTGCTAGACACCGCTCATTGTTTATAATTGTGAATGAGAGTTTACAATTATTGCCTAACGTCACAAGTGCCTACAGGGTCACACACTTAGAGCTGTTGATTCGAGCTAGTGGTTAGACCATGGTTGGACCGGGTCGTTTTGGGTTGATTTGGTTCACTAATTACCAGAATTATTGAACTGAAATTAATGCCATATGATGTGTAATCCTATATATATGATGATATATATAATTAATGCTTAATAGTGGAGACATGATTAGAGAGAGATAAGGCATAATCATGATGGTTAATGCATGATGATGTTGGCCATTGTCTCATTAAACTATGCATTACAAGTGTGTATAAAAGGGTGAGTGTATAATCAGATTATACACATTCATTTTCAGCTTAGAACACACACTTCATTCTTGAGAAAGATACACATTCATTTTCAGCTTAGAACACACACTTCATTCTTGAGAAATAAACACATCAAACACTAGTCTCTAGTTCTCGGAAATTCTGCAATTAGCACTGTGGTTTGGGAGTGCTCGGATTAGTGATCGTGTGACGGTTGCTAGCAGTCATCAACGGTTCGTGTGGATACCGTAGAGGAATCGAATTGTTGTGTGGTTCTTGCTAATTCGACACTACAGTTGAGTGAAAGAACTTAACCAAATCCAGGTACGAAATTTTTTTTATTCGGTTTACCCCGTTTCACATGGATCCTCTGTTAGTTCCGGGTCTTTCCGTTGTGCATTATGTCTCCTTGTTTGCATACCCGACAACTTACACATATAACTAATTATAACTTCTATAATAAAATATAACAAACATATTATAGCACAAAAACATTGTTTCAACACTCCTCCTTGCTTTTGTTGTTGTAATCATCAGTAACATATGAACTCTTGCCAAAGGTTATCTCTGATTTTTTCCCAGTCATTCTTAGCTCCTTTCTTCATCTTCCAAGAAAATCATATCATGGCTTTTATTTGTATCGGATTTTTTTTTTTGCACTTTGTTCTTTTGCATCAGCATTATATGCAACAACAAAAAGTTGCTCTTCTTGTTCTTCTTTCTTCCTACATACTTTGGCAATATGTCCCAACTCATTCCATGTGTTTCACCTGACATTTGGTCTCCACCAGCATTTCATCTCCATGTGGCAGTTATCTCCTCTAAACTTTGGTGGTGGTGAGGCATAACTTTGTGTAGGCTTGTTGTAAGTTTTTTTCTTCTTTTTTTTTTTTGAGTTTTGTTATGGCATTTCTTTTTTTTTCGTTTTTTGAGTTTGGTTATGGTATTTCTTTTTATTTTTTCTTTTTTGAGTTTGGTTATGGCACTTCTCACACTCTCAGACCCCTTAAGAATAAAGCTCCGCTACCATGTAGAATTTTTTATAAATACATTTGAAAAGGAGGAAGGAGAGTGTTTGGGTTATAACAAAGGCACAGCATTCATTTCATATTTCCTGAAAGCTTACACGCAAATCGTACATTCCAAACATCTATATAGAGGTTAACATAGGGAGTTATAACTGATAATAACTCCTAATCATTCTTATCCTCTGCATATAACTAATTATAACTGTTATAATAAAATATAACAAACATATTAGAGCTCAAAAATATTGTTTCAACATTCCCAAACCACCTATGTGTGTGGTTACTGGAAAATTAATGTTGCTAGAATTGGTGACATAACTTAGGGTGTATGCAGGAATACTCATGGTGAGTGGATTGTTGGATTTGTGGGGAAATATAGTGGATACTCCCAGATCAAGATTGAATTGCTTGCTATGTGGCACTTCTTGTAGGCTGTTGTGAATCTTGATGCTCAACTCACTTTTGGAATCTGATGCACAAAATGTTGGTGTGGAATGGAACGTTGTTTTTATTGATCTAGTATTAGACATCCACACTCTTTTGAATTCTCATAGATTTTGGCCATTATTTTTGTATATGAAAATGCTAATTCTATAGCTCATAGATTAGTCTCATTTGTCCCTAATTTTTGTAATGGGCTAACGTTTATTATTTCCCCGAGGAAGGATAGATCTCACACCGATTGAACGCCTCTTTAGTATATGCCTTGTATATGTTTTAAAGTATTAATATAATCAGAGACGGATCTAGAAATTTCTATAAGGGGGCCAAACTTTGGGAGGGGCCAAAACTACACAAATTAACACAAATGAGGGAAAATGCAAAAAAAAAAATAAAAAAATATGGAAGAGGTGGCAGCCAAGTACCAAACTCCCGTCCATTTGCTCAATTGGCGCACAACCTACCATCAAGCCAGCTTCAATTTCCTCTTGATATATCACCATAAATATATTGTTTTGGATCTTAGGGGGGCCTGGCCCCTGCTTGCCCCCTGGATCCGCCCCTTTATATAATACATTCCGATTTCGACCAATGAGAGAACCCATACTAAATATCCTTTTGGTCTTCTCACCTATACCTTGGAGGAGCTATAAGGATTTTATTCAATGGGAAAAACCTAGGGAAAGCTCTTGCTATTCCACAACTGGTCAAAGAAGGGACTACTCGACGAAACTAACGTGGCAAACTCAAAGATTTGTCTTAGGTAGGAAGGTATGAGGCCCTCCACCTATGCTTGGGCGAGATAAACATAATTTTAAACAAAAATATATCTCGTGATATGTGCGTATGTGTGCCACCAATAATCAACAAATCAAAAATCATAAACAACAATAGTAGCATGCACAGTCGATAAATAATAAACGAAAGCGAAGAGACAGTAAAGGAAAACAAATGATTTGGGTTGAGCTTCAATCCACCAGAGACAACAACGTAACCTGAACTGAGATCAAACACGTAGTTCATACTACAACACAGCTCTGAAACAAACATGGTCTGAATCATCAAATCGAGACAAGAATCGAAAAGGGAAGAGTGCACTACCTTATTCGCAGGTAGAAACTATCTGTCAACTTCCACTGATGATTTGACAAGAAAAATGGCTGAAGCAACTTCTAGTTGAAATAAGAAAGTTATAGATCTTTCTCTGAACTTTCCAGGGACACCAAGATCGCAAAAATCTAACGTTTGGAATTCAAGTTATGTTGTTTCCAATGAGACTGTTCACCCAAAAATTGGCTTGTGCGTTCTTCGCCTTCCAGGCCCCTTGATCGTGTTTGATTGCTCACCACTTCTTGATTGACCATGATTAAAACTAAACATGAGAAAGAAGACGACTAACCATGACAAACACATGAAATCTGAAGGAGAAAAGTAATTGGAATTGAAAAAATAAAAGAGAAAAGTTTTTTTTTAAGCTAAGGCACTTTGGAGAGAATGCTCGGTAAAAGACCCTTAATTATGAGGGTATGGGGTTCTATTTATAGAGCTCATGGATCCTAGAAGTTTTCTATATCATCCTCGGTCGAAAACAAATCCCTACTTCTGAGGGTTGAGGCGAAAAGTTGAAAAAAAAACAAAAAAATGCCGATGGATATTATAAACTATGGTATTCGATATAGCGAACTACCCGTCCTACTAGAAGGGCATAGTGCTACTAACTGAATTTCAGATTCAGATGAGATAAAATCCACTATTGAATATGTATTCATCCTTGGTGGTGGAGCAGTTGCCGTGAAGTCAGTTAAACAAACTATAATCGCGCGATCAATTATAGAGTCAGAGTTTGTTGCTCTAGAGTTAGCCAGTACCAATGCAGAATGGCTAAGAAACTTCTTAGCAAGTATTCCATTAGGAATAAGACCTACACCGCTTGTATCTATGCATTGTGATTGCAAAGCAGCAATAGACAATGGGAGAAATAGACACATTCGGTTGAGGTACAATGTCGTAAAACAATTATTGAAAGAAGGAATAATTTCCATAGATTATGTAAAATAAGATGTGAATTTGGCCGATCCTCCCCTAGGACGAAAATTAATTATGGAAACATCGAGGGGAATGAGATTCGTAAGTCTATCTAAAACTAATTAGTGATGGTAACCTAACCTGCGTGATCGGAGATCCCGTGAAACAGGTTCATGTGGGTATTAACAAATCATTGATTAGATCTGCTAGTACTTGAAATTTTGTCCACTCTTATGGTGTGAGAAAAGAGTACTGGTTTACATTGATCGTGTGGTTAAGTTAAACTCTTAATGATCTTTATATCCTTTACAAGTGGTGTATGAAATGCAATATACACTTGATGAGAGCACCTATGTGAGTGAGGGATGAGGTCGTTCATATAAGGTCGAGTTTACAGGTGCACCTCTAGAGCATTAATGAATTTCCAGGCACGCACACGACGTAATGCGCAAAACCTTGGTAACGCCAAGATTTGTGAGGGTGTAATATGATTAATAGAAGCACTGACTTGTCAATGTGTCTATTGGTTCATAGTAACCGATTGTTACATTAATAGACATGACTTGTTAAGACTTATCAATCTAGACTTGATTCATAGTCTACGAACAGGTAAATTGATCTGTTACACTTATTAGTCTTAAGAACCCAACAAATAGATTCATTTCTTAAACTGTTTATAACTTCTATTGAAATATCTGAGGAATTATAGTAATATATTTCAAAAGTTTGTCTCACATTGGAGTGAAACATGATGTCGGAGCGGCTAATATGGTCTATAAGCTCTATTGAGCCTTTGAACAAATGAAAAGAGACGAAATCCCGGGCGCATGAGAAATCGGGTTGAAAAACCCGGGGTTTAGCACCCCTTGCGCACAAATACTAGACCCAATGAAGTTTTTATTTTTTTGGCAATTTTTTACAAATAAGTGAAATTAATTTTCAAAACTCCAACTGTTATAGGAAATCAACGATAAATACAATGACACTTCAGTTCATTGTACACACATTTTCAGTTCACTGTACCTCCTCTCCTCCTCCTTTCACACCTTTCCCCCATTTCTTACCAAATTTACAGTGTTATTATGATCGGAGTTAGCATATGGTAGCAAGCAAGGAGAGTTACTTGGAATTTCTTGTCCTCAGTGCATTTTTAATGTTACGGAAGTACATAATGAGAATCAGAAACTCGTGACAGTAAGAAAAATAAGGCTTGCTTACTGATGCTCCCTATGTTTTCTTTTATAAGACGTTATGGACTTGTAGTTTTATTTCAGTATATGAGACGCATAAAAAGTTTCAATGAGCAATTAAAATGTCTTATGGAGAATTTCAACGAATATTAAAATATCTTATTCCATATTTATCCCTTAATCAAACACTGCTATTATTATTACTAAGTTGGATTGATTGAAGGTTAAATTTAACATCTAAGTAAGTCTTTTAATAAGATTAGATCTATTAAATACATTCCTTAATGGTCGTACAAAAATCTTAAACTACTTATAACAGAAAACTGAGGGAGTATTACTTTTCTTCCATTTATTTGGTTTTATGCTGTCCATCATGCCTATACTCCATAGTAAATCTTAATGTGGGGCTAAAGCAGTAAAAGTTCTGAACCAGCATGAATCCATTCTTACATCTCCATGGCAAACATGTATCCTTAAAGCGAGATATCCTTGGAGATATTAAGAGGAGAAAGAACTCTCAAGTGATCATCTCAACCAAAAGCTTAAACTTATGGTTGAGAAGCCCAAAAGGACTTGAAACTTGCACAAGTCTGTCCATACCTTCTTCTTTTTTAATTCAACAAGGAGGCAAGCGTGGGGAAATGAACACTCGACTGTTTGGTCATTATAGCTCCACTACCATGTCAAGTGACCATCTCAACCAAAGGTTTAAGCTTATAGTTGAGACCCCAAGACCGGTTTTAGGTTTATTACTCTAACAAAAACAAGAAGATAAGGGAGAGAATGCTGATTGGTTGGTAGAGTTTGTATAGTATAGGAAACGGCTGTTGAGTTTGGAAACGTAATCCTTTGACACGAGTTTGAGGAGAAGCCCAAAGGTGGATATTGTTGTTAGAAAAAAAAAAAAATTGCTTCAAGGACTAATTCTTCAAAGAGCAGTATGTCCAAAGCCTCTGCAAGTAAGTTTTCCCACAAATCTTGCTGATTCCTCTGCAGAGTCCTAATAACGGGAGACTAAAATGACTACATTCTTACACATTATAAGACTGATCATGTAGCAGAGTTTGGCTTTGCCAAAGTACTAGTATAATAACGGGAGACTAAAATGACTACATTCTTTCACATTATAATACTGATCATGTAGCAGAGTTTGGCTTTGCCAAAGTACTAGTATTAGATCTCCCATAGATTGTTCTCTCTCAAAAAAAAATCTCCTCCCACCTCTCTCTAGAAACTAGGGTTTTGGTGTCCGCTTGGGGCTTTCTCCGGGCAGCCTCTTTTTTCTTTTTAGCCTTTTTATTTTTCTAGTCTTTTTTCGGATAAGTAATTGTTCCCACTCAAATCTATCATCTAGTCTAGATCTGATTTGATTTGGGTTATTTTCCTCTTTTTGAAGATTTGTTCTCCGCTTTGTGAGCTTTTTATCCACACTAGAGAGGGAGTCTCTGTGTTGGATCTGAATTCTCACCACCATGTCCATCGCCGCCACTCACCATCTGCAGCGCCGCCACTCAGTATCGATCTTCCTTGGCCAGACTACCTCCCTCCACTCTATCAACCCCTCTCCAATTCAACCATCTACCATCTGCTGTCTCCCTTTCAAGGCCAAAGAAGAACGAATTGTGATAATGGTGCTGGTTTTTGGTATCTTGTGGCTATGGATTATATTTGGGGCTGTTGTGTTTCCTTTTGGTCCCATTATCTCTATTATGCTCCTCATGATGATTGTTGGAAAATATAATTATCAAGTGTTACAAGGTACAGTGGAAGGTTTCTTAGATCCGCTACAACATTTCCGGGGGAAACAGATCTGGATCTTCAAGAGTCTTTATTTTGGAGATAGTATAAGACTTGTCGCTCCTTATCATCCCTAATCTGTGAAGAGATTCAAGTCGTTTCTAAGGATTGTTAACAAGTATTTGTTTCTCTAGTTAGTGTCCTAATAGATCTAGAATCTTTCTGTTACTATCGAGTTTGCATTTGTATTATTGTATTTTCTACAAATATTAATGGAATGCCACCGTTATTATCAAAACAAAAGAACCCTCTTCTTCATCCTTTTGAGCCACATTCCACAGAAAGCCTTCAACAGGACGCCTTACTCTTTGTGGCATGTGGGTTCCATTTTGGGTCTTACTCATGCTTTATTCCAAATCTTTTCTTCCTGCTGAATTCAAAGAAAGAAACTATTTGTCTTAACTCCGCATATGTTCTTGCGTCCGTTGGATTTATTGGTGATGGATATTTAATCCATTGATTATATTCGGCTCTCGTCTTCAGAATTTACTAGTGCAACTCCCCGTGTTTCACACGGGTGCAAGTCGCAATTGAGTTAGACCGTATTACACACGGGTTTTCTAAGAGTGTTAACTTTGTTATTCTATTTTTTTGGGGGCCGTTTGGTTCAAAGTGTAGATATTCTTGTTACTTCTTTTTCTTTGATACATTTCTGCTTTATATAAATTTTATATATATCTAAAATTATTTTTAATGACTATTTTTTTCCCTTTTGCACCTACAAACTATTTTTAATAACCGGTATGTAATTGTGTATAATTAGACCTTTTCATAATTAATTTTATATCAATAAAGTTTCTTCAATTTTTAATGAGCAATTATATGATTTTATAAAATTTATGTTGATTTATACTTCTTTTCTTAGCCTTTTTATTTTTTATGTGCAAAATTTCTATATTTTAAATAATGAAGATAATATAATTTTTGTCTCAAAATTTTAGAAAATATTTATATGCTGAATTTAAATAAAATTAAATATTACTTTTACTTGCCATCTATTTATATGATTATTTTTGTATAAGGATAAATATCCCATAGGAAATTTTTAACTCTAGTTTGTGACATTCAACTTTTATCATAAAAATGTCATATGAATGGTTGTTTATCCAATATGATAAATCCATTCTCCAAAAATAATTACGATAATTCTATTACACTTGGGTATAATCACACCTTTACATAAATAATTTTAAATCAATCAATTTTTTTATTTTTTTATGAACGACGATATGCCTTTCTAAAATTTATGTTGATTTATATTTCTTTTCTGAAGCCTTTTTTGTGTATAAATGTTTTATATTTTAAATAATTAAGATAATATAATATTTCTATCAATATTTTAAAAAATCTATATATGCCGAGGTTAGATAAAATTAAATATTATTTTTACTTGCCACCTATTGATATGATTATTATTAGGATAAATATTCTATATACAATTTTTAACACTAATTCGGGACATTCAACTTTTATCATAAAAATTTCATATAAATGGTTTTTTATTCAACATAATAAATGAATTCTCCAAAATAAAAAAATAATTCTCTTGCCATTGTGTATAATTATAACTTAAATATTCACATTTTATTCTAAATATTTTATGTAAATGAATTTTTATCATTTTTATATAAATATATCATCCTAGTTTTTATATTAATTCTCTTTTTATTTTATTTTCTTATAAATGTTACTAATTTCAATACTTAGAGAAGCCAGATATTTGATTCAAATTTATAACATTAGGATCACCATGTGAATGTAAATATTGAGGTTACTTCCTTTATTCAAATTCTTCATGCTTCATAAAAATTTTATATTTATCTTCAATAGGAACATTCACCCATTTTTATAAAACTTTTATAATTTTTACTTTTTTTTATAAAACCATCATAATGTTTTTTCAATTTTTTTATTATTTCCTTATGATTTTTTTCTTACTTATATAAGTCATCTATGTGTTAAAGTAGAATTTATATTAATCTAAATATTATTTTACTCCTTTAGCATTTATATTTGATATGATTATTACTGTATAAGCATAAATATTCTATAGAAAATTTATAATTCTAATTCGTGACATTCAACTTTTATCATAAAAATTTCATATGAATGGTTTTTTTTAATCCAAATGATAAATAAATTCTCCAAAATAAATTGCGATAATTCTCTTACACTTGTGTATAATTACACCTGTATATAAATAATTTTTTATCGATCTATTTTTTTATTTTTTATGAACTATAATATGCTTTTCTAGAATTTATATTGATTTATATTTCTTTTATTAAGCCTTTTTTGTGTATAAATTTTTAAATTTTAAATAGTTAAGATAATATAACATTTTGCTCAAGATTTTAGAAAGTCTTTGTATGCTGAGGTTGGATAAAATTAAATATTATTTTTACTTGCCACCTATTAATATGATTATTATTAGGGTAAATATTCTATATACAATTTTTAACACTAATTTGGGACATTCAACTTTTATTATAAAAATTTCATATAAATAATTTTTTATTCAATAATTTAAATGAATTCTCCAAAATAAAAAGATAATTCTCTTGCAATTGTGTATAATTATACCTTAATTATTCACATTTTATTCTAAATATTTTATATTAATGAATTTTTATTAATTTTATATAAATATATCATCCTTCTCTTAATATTAATTCTCTTTTTATTTTATTTTCTTATAAATGTTATTAATTTCAATACTTAAAGAAGCCAGATATTTTATTTAAATTAATAACATTAGGATCACCTTGTGAATGTAAATGTTGAAGTTACTTCATTTTTTCGAAATCTTCATGCTTCATTTAAATTCTATATTTATCCACAATTTGACTGAATATTCTCCTATTGAGTTGTATTAACTTCATAACTATTCACCCCTTTTTATAAAATTTTTATAATTTTTTTTATAAAAACATCATAATAGTTTTCCAAATTTTTTATTATTTATTTCCTTATGTTTTTTTCTTTTTTTTACTTATAAGTCATCGATATGTTAAAGTAAAATTTATATTAATCTAAATATTATTTTACTCCTTCAGTGTTTACATAAATTATATAATTTGTTTACAATCTTAATTTAATAATATTTTTTAATCACTGAATTGTTGTTATTTTTTTATAATTTATTATATAATAATGCTTTTATTAAAATAATTATGATAATTATTTATCCATTTTCTTTTTTTTCCATGTAAAATTTATATTTTACTCTCTAAGTTTGTATGAAATTTTTTTGATAGATGTGTTGCTATGAAGTTAAACAACATCACGGTAGGAGCATGACAAAATACCCAAAAAATGCAATGGCCAGCCAACCTAGCAAGACAGTAACCCCTAAATTACAACAGTAGCTGAAATAAAGAACTCCAGTCCTACTGAAATTCTCCATGAACCGTACAACTTCCCCAAATATGAGAAACATTACAGAAGGCACAGTTAAGCAATAAATCCAAACTCTAAAACCTGCTGCATCCAGATCCTAGAGCAAAGTATCAAATCCTTCCCTTTCCCATTTTTCATAACAACTCTTCTCCACAACCATTCAACTCAACATATTTTTTTTTTTTTGCCATAAACTCAACGTACGTTGTTTCTTAGAAATGGAGTCCAAAACATAGGGAAGAAAGGAACTCATACAAAACTTACAACTCCTAACATGAACAGCTGGATTCCTTGCAATATATCCAATCTGCAATACTGCAATCATTCTCCATCGTACTTTGGTGTTAAAAAAATATTTATACCTCAATTTTATCCCACCCTTCTCCATTCAGCCTATCGGAAGACCCCAAAAGGATAACATGAATTTGCTAATCAAGCATTAAGGAGATGATTTTGGCATAAATTCCAGGGATAAAGTCCCCTTTTTTAAGGGGAAACCAATCCCTTGTTACACGGAAGCTGCAGAAAGCTTAAATAGGAGTCAAACGCTTGCCAAACGTCTAATCTTTCTGTTAACATGTCGAATTATCTTTGAGGTCTTAGGATGATCTACAAACAACAACAGCAACATTCCTTTCTATCTAAACCTCATGAGTCATGAGGATCTACCCATGCCTTTCACAATTCTCCTATTAAAGCAACCACCCAAATTCCGCCGCCTCACCGTTCATTCAAACGCAAGACATGCCCTCAATTTCATCCAGCAAGGCTAAGCTAGAGATGGATTTAGGCATATCAACAACCAAACAGCAGGATTTTTAAAATCTTCAGGTTCATCCAATCCGGTCATTTTTTCTGTTTCCTTCGAGTTTTAACACCCAGGAATCAAACTTCAAATTCACCTCTAGCTCAAATTCATCAAGAAATGCCCAAACAGGTATTAAAAGAAAAACATGAACAAATATTACTCGGAACATAAAAATTTGTCATAATCATGACAAAAAAAGGTGGATAGTTTATTTACATGCGTTATATATTCTCCCATTCCCCAAACATCATCTCACCAATCATCATTACAATAATCAAAAGGAAAGGGGAGAACTTTGATTGGCTTTCTGTTGGGAAGGAACAAACCCAACAATATAATCAGACAAAATCAATCGGAGGAATAGGTTATAGGAATACGCTATGTCCACATACCAAAAACGTACACTTCTGTCATAAAGTTGATTATTATTTAGGCAACGTAATTAGACAACCTTTTTTTAAAAAAGAAATTAAATATCTTGGTCCTATCAAAAAATAAAAAGAAGAAAAATTAAACCTCACCTGATACGGGTGCCTCATTTTACCCACTTTTTCCTATTTTTCTTTACTCTCATTTTCTTTCTTTTTTTTTTTTCTTTCTGTATTCCTCTCCAGTTTTGTCCTTTGTCTCTTCTCCCCTCCCTTTACATCGCCATCGCTTAACAATTGATTTCAGTTGTGAGTCGTGTCTTTTGTTTCCTTTTCTGCTTTCTTTGTTTTTGTTGTGTGTGGAACTATTCCGATTTGAGTTGTTGGTGGCGATTTGGATTCAGGTTTTGTGATGTTGGCGGCGGACGGTGGTTGTGGTAGGCGGTGACAGGTCGCTCTAAACCAAACAACAACTACTCTTTTCCCTCTTTTCCCTCCTCTGTTTTCTTTGGAATAAAAAGGCATTTTTATGAACGTTGAGATGTGGTTCAATGTTTGTTTTACTTCTTCCAGAAATAAGGGTCAGCCCCCATGATTGAAGGTGATTGCAGAAAGGGGGGAGGCGTCAGATTTGGTGAGGGAGATGTGAGGTGGTGTTGTGTTTTTTATCACCCAATGCTTTATATACTCCCAATCCTGGAAAGTTTGTCTTTTCACATCTCTTGTCTCTTCATATTCTGAATTGTATTTTGTGTGTGGCATTCAGTAATTTTTGCTCTTTGAATTATTTTTTTTTCATCATTTTTTTTTCAGATAGATAGTCTTAATTAGGATGACTAATACTCTTAATTAGGATGCCTGTTGAATTTCTTCACGTTTCTCTTTACATGTTCATGTATGCAATTGAGAGAAACCATGATGTACCTGACAGCAAATCAAGTGTATATGCAACCCAAATTAATTCTTTTAATGGCTCGTCAATGCTTACCAAACGAATACTCAGATGGTGGAAGTGACGAAGAATTGGAAACGATTGAGGCCATAATATCAATGGCAATAAATCACACAATTAACTCAAATGAATACTCAAATATGGCGCATGTATGCACCAAAATTGCCAAGTGTCAACACCAGATATCTTGATCTCTGATTTAATATATTTAATATATTTATATAGATTTTCCTTTTCAAAACTGTGGAGATAATTCTCATGTTAATAGTTTTCTTTTCTTATCAATCAAGCTCTCCCCAATTTAATGAGTTAAAAAATTCTTGCTAGTTTCCTTATCCTCTTTATCCCTTTCTCCATCTGTGGGAGTAGGAGATTATTTTTTTCCTAGGACTTTATTCATGGTTATATTCCTTTCTGTATTCCTCTCTTTCATTTAATATAATTTTGATGACATATCAAAAAAAAAAAATCAAAAACACAGACCATAATTACAACTCTTCATGAATCGTTATGAACAATTTATTATCCAGTTCAGCTAAACATCGGCATTCTATCTAAATGCTTTGCTCTAACTTTTTAAGGAGTAAAGTCAAAGTAAACAGTATAAGATTCATCTCTCAAACTGTTTAATGGTGAGAGCAGAAAATTCCTGCTCGCCCCCTTTGCCACAAAGCTGATGGGATGGTATGCACTCAATCCTTTGTTCATCATGAAACTAGCACCTTTGTCGAATGCAGGGTCTGGTGTCCCGGAGTAGCAGCTAAGATGCAGGCCTGCACCAGGCGTGTAGTTCTGTCCACTAGAAACAAAACAACCCTTCTTGCTCACTGACTCCAAAGATATGCTCCCTTTCTGGCCGTTCAGTCCAGGCACCAACTTGAACATGGCCGAGTTACTGCCACCTGCAGAAGCCGCCCCTGAAATGATTATATCTTTTCCTTTCTGTACTATCCGCTTTCCAGGAAGGTCAAATGGTTCAAGCATGACAGATTTCCCGATAGCATCTTTAGTTGTTGATGATTTTGAGGATTCATTGAAGATGAGCCTAAAAGTGGCGTGAAGAGCAGCATCAGTGCCAGATTTAGGTAGCTTGTCCATAGTCACAGTTTGGTTCGAGTATGATAAGAAAAAAATTGAATCTTCCTGAGAGAAGGACGCCAGATGGTTGTTGTAGGTTGGAGGAAGTGCAGTTATCAATTCCGAAAGAGACCCAGATTTGATCTTCCAATCACCGCTCGTGTGACCCACAACGAGGTATGGACCATAAAGGATTGCCTGGAGAGAAGCATACTCGGGCCGATCATCTGGTTTTGTTTTGAGATGTCTCCGTCAGTAACATAATCTTCGTTTCAAGGTTATATACGTGCCAAAAGAAAAAGGTTGAAGCAAGCTCTCGTTTGAAATACCTTCAATGGTTTCTGTTCTTAAAGAAATGGGAAACTGGAGGGATAATTTGTCCCCTGTAGCCCACTTCCTAGTTACTGACAAGAAATTGCCTGCATCAGGAACACTCTGTGTTAGGTATTACAAATTTTCAAGAAATTGCATGCAAAATGTTTCAAATTCATTCTCCATGAGATAAAAGTAAAATGCAACAGAATGAAAAAAATGATTCCATTCCATACCTGGAGCTGGAACGGACAAACTTTGACCATTTATTACTGCTTTGGCGCCATTTGAATGTGTCCAACTCGGTATGCGTAGATTGAGGGTAGAAGACGGCCCTGCACCCTACATTTGTAGATTCGTTTCCATGGTTAATTCTCTTAAAAATTCATTCTAGTCAGGATTAACTCTTTCTATATATTCATGGTAGCACCTTTGAAGAAACTGTTATTGTAACTCGAAGAAAAGGATCCGTAGAAACAACAGGTTCTACTGTTTGTTTTATCAGAACTTTTCCAGATGTCCAATCAACGGAACTTGATATGTACTGGATGATATAAAGACCTGGGGCCGGTCCTTCCTCTTCGAAATATATGGAATCTCCCAACTTGGAAAATGATTCAATTCCTGTTTGAGCAAGAGCAAATCTTCAAATCCTAGACAAAGAGGTATCTCACAGACACAGTGCTATATATTAATATAAATGTGTAGTGGATATGGACCTGTTCCATAACAGCACCAAAAATCGTTAGTTGGTGTTCCCCAGCCATGTTTGCTTATGCTCTTGGAACTTCCAGGAGCTAGTGGAAGCATGTAAATCATCACCCCAGGCTCTGTTCCCCTCTGAATGCCTAGGACGCCATTTGTCAAGGCACGTTCATAATAATCTGCATATGCCACTTCTTTGGTCCATCTAAATAGGTTGCGAGAGACCTGCCCATGCCAATTTATGGGTGCAATTTGGTTTAGTGACAATTTTGATATTGCTTAGATAAGAAAGTCAAGCAACAAGCTTCACAAACCAAATTCTCATTGAAAGGTCTTTAACAAATTCAGTGAAAAGAATACCTTAAGCATATTGTAAGTTGTGCATGACTCTTCATTCTCTGTTTGCAATTGGGTGGCCAATCGCTTGGGTTCCCTCCTACATATGGGTGAAATGAAAGCCACTGAGGATTGGCATGCACTTTAGGATATATGTAGGAAACCTAGTGTCTTAATGCAAGAATTTTTACCAGAATTCGACAACTGATGTCCCGCCTGTTGCATAACTGTGAGAGGAGTTAACAATGTCGAAAAAGAATGTCCCAATTTCCTGGTACACCAAGTTCGCAGCACAATAATAACTATGAAATTTTCTAAAGAAAAAAAAAATGAGTTACATGTGGGCTTCCTGCTTGGTCAGGTTGAGGAG
Organism: Turnera subulata; assembly: GCA_028386065.3. Lineage (NCBI taxonomy): Eukaryota > Viridiplantae > Streptophyta > Magnoliopsida > Malpighiales > Passifloraceae > Turnera > Turnera subulata. The sequence goes on along the minus strand of JAKUCV010000176.1, from coordinate 315,773 downwards.
TAAGAATGGGAGCAAGAACTCACAAAGTGTTCTTGTTCAAAGCTTTGCTCTATGAAGACAATACATCCCATCAATATTAGAATAAAGAAATTTACCTTATAAAGTGGATCCCCAGTGACTTCGTACCGTCTTTGTGCTCCAATAACAATAGGGATGTGTGCGTTGGTATGGAAATCTGATATGTCATCAACCTATAAGCAAAGAAAAAAAAAATGTTAAAACGAAAATATCACAATTATATGTTGGGTTCATACCATGCCAACATCAGCCTATTGATATGGAGTACACATTTAAAAGTAACGTGAAAAGTTTGGTTGTCCAGAAATAACCATTTATATTATTTTGAATCACAATTTCTATTATTTTCCTTTCAAAATAATATTCCACCCACAAAAATGAAATACCAGAGAGGATAAGTGTTTCCTTTCATCCAATTATACATACCACCAAAAGGGGAAAGCGAGCCCAGGAAAGCTGCAATCAACAACAGTATAAACACTTAAAAGACCTAATGATCATTACCTGCAGTGCTAGCACTCCAAGGAAGCATGGCTTGTCAAACAGGTGAGCTAGTCTTAGATGTTTCGGATTTCCCTGCACAAAGACATACAGAGACTTGGGTGAGAGATATCCCAACATCTAACTTACTCAAATATAAAATTTTTCTCTAACTTCCACATTAATTAAGAGATGATGAAAAGCTAAGGAAACTTCATAGCGGGGTTCACTTACAGTTATGGTGAATAATTTGTAAAGAACATCGTTCAGACCTCCAAATTCTTGATTGAGAGTCAAATAATGTCTTTGCACACTATATTTCCTTATAACATTCATAACACGGTGGTAAAAGTAGTCAACCATCCAGTTTGTCATCTTCAAAGCTTGAGCATTGTTTGCAAGCGTATATTGATCCAAAAGACCAGCTAAGATCTGCCAAAGTCAACAAGAGAAAAAATGATTGCATGCTCCCCAACTATATATGAAATGTGAGTTCATCTTCCAAGAGGCAAACCTACCTTATGAATGGTGTAGTATGGAACCCAGACTGGTCGGATTGTTTCAAGCCGATCAAACAGCTCCGACGGAAATGCAGAAAGATATCCTGATCCCATTTTCTTCTGACAATCAGAGAGAGCTGCCACTATGTTTGACATTTTTGTTTTCAGAGTCTCATTGCCAGTACTAGCCCACATATGTGCTGTGGCGCTCAAGTAGTGTCCTTCAAGATGTCAAAATTAACCAATTCATTTGTTGTTAACAACACTGGATAAATGACAAAGATGGGCATAAATAAATTGCCAGAACAAACAGAGTTAGATATAAAACTAATCAACTGGGAAACCAAGACTTATAGCTGACACAAATTAGACAAAGGTTAAACCACACAAATGAGGCATGCAGTAAATCTATGATAGATCATCAACAAAAATTGCAAACTGGACTGACCTACAAAATGGCCCCGAATCTGACAATCCGCGGCCTCCCAGCCACCATAAGGCTTGCCTGGCGTAGGCAAACCTGCAGTCTTCCGGAAGCTCCAAAGCAACCTATCGTCCTCCAACATCAACAGATACTCCAGATTAGTCTGCTGGGCGCGCCAGTGTGCCGAGCTTGGATCCAGCCTCACTTTGTGCAATGGAATTTCTTTGAGCAAATTCTTAGGAGGTTTCAAGGGAGTTTTCAACTTTCTGTACATGGCTTGCCAACTGTGCTCATCTTCCTCTCTGAGTATCTTTCTTGGTCGCAAGCTCGACCAAGCCGAATCATCGGTGGGTGTCAAATGATAGTGCTGAAACATTTCTTCTTTCCACGTCTCATTATTGGATGACAAGAGCTCATACCGAAATGTATGTGAATCCAGCACGGTTGGAGAGTTAGTACACTCCTTGATCATCATCCCCAGATTACATAGCCAAAAGAGGATGGCTAAAACTAACCACTTGGAGGGCACAGTTCTCTCCATTCCTTCTTCTTATCAAGATGAGAGTATCTCAGAAACAGAGAGCAAACTTTGTCCAAAGTTATAACAGCTCTAGTTGAACTACAAAAATCCGGTTTTGGTGTCTGTGTATACAAAGAAGAGGGATATATTGGTGTTGTGAAACCCGCAAATGTCATTGGTATTTATAAGCTTCGGAATGGATAATGACATATAAAAAGGAAGGGAAGAATCAGTTTGGATTTGGATTTGGATTTGAGTTGGACTGAGAACAATTCAAATTTACAATACAAAAATACATTTGTCAATTTCTTGTGTTTTTACATTTTGTAAAGAGGATATCGTGAAATGGATAAGAGTGATGCTATCCCCACTTCAAAAGTTTGACTTGGTGAACTTTCAATTTTCCCTCGCTTATACTTGTCTTTCCTTTTTATATTGTAAATGATAAGCTGTGTACCCAAAAAATGAAGAAGAAAAAGAGTAAAAGATAAAGGCATAATGCACATAAGGATGCAAGCACACAAACTAGATTGTGAAGTAGAGGGACAGACAACAAAACTTGGCAGCAAATTATTTACACCCCTCGATTTCATATTAGCACTCCCTTCTAATGTTTTTGGTCTACAGAATGGCAAAATTGTCCTTATCACACATTGATCAAAATCTGAAAATGAGTATATCCTTACCCGTCTCCTCCTACTTCTCCTTTGTTGAATTTTTAAAAAACATATCTAAAAGGAAGAAGAGAAGGCCGTTTGTGTTATAAGATATTGCATATATTTCATATCACCTTATTACACATTTGAATCGTACATAACACAAGGTATCTTTATATTTCATAACTCTCTAATACAATATAAGAATTATAACTTCTTCTATCATACTATCTATAAAATCTTATCTTATACCATGCTTAACTCCATCATAACTGTTTTCAAAAACGACATATTACAGCAAATCAAAATTATTATTTCCACATCCGATCCCTACTCACATTTCAACATTCTGGCTTCAATAGACGCTTTAAAACAATGGAAAGGTGTACGTAGGAAGTTTGTCTAATGTCCACTAACGCTGCATTCCTTATCTCTTACATCCTATATTCTCTTTAAATGCTTGCTTTTCGGTGCTGTATCCTTATATCGTCATTGACTCAATGACTTATTTCGTGTAATCTGTACTTTACCCCTTTCTACCAATTGGTGAATAAAGTCTCGATTAGCATAAAAAAAAAAACCAATTCTCATTTGCTCATTATCCTCGCTTTCCAACTCTTAACCTCCACGAAATTCCTTTTTTTCTAATCTCTTTTTGTGGTCTTACTGGATTTGGTTGAGTTATTTAGTAAATTAAATTCTTTGCCTGGAACATAGTTTAATTGCTCTACAAACGGATTTAAGTTGGATTTTGTTAGAGAACCAACCTAACTCGTTGTTGGCTTTTGATCTTCAATCAATTCTGAAATGGCTCAATAACATCGATGTTGCACATTGCACATCGATGTTTAGAGGCTCTGAATCTTCAATGAATTAGACAGTGCACTTAGAACATCGATGTTGCAATTATAACATCGATGTTGAAATGCTACTGGTCTTCAAATGTTTTTGCCGTCAACTTAGAACATCGATGTTGGGGACAAGAACATCGATGTTGAAATACTACTGGAACTTTGTAAACACTCTAGAACATCGATGTTGGAACAAGAACATCGATGTTGGAATCAATTTTGAAATTGGCAGAAGGTTTTGAACATCGATGTTGGGATTTGAACATCGATGTTCAAGTTGAAGATTTCTGGAAAATTTCCAGATTTCTGCAGAACACTCAAGTTGGTTTTCTTGGTTACTGTTTTATCGGTTTTCTCTCAAATCTCACAATCTCTCGACTTGAACACTAAATGAACAAGTTAAGGAACACTTTGTGAAGTGAAACACACTCAATACTCTTTTATTTCACTTGATTGCAACTGATTACAAGACTCAATATATAGGCAGAAAATCAGCCTAAAATCCAACTTGCTGTAGCAACTTGCATGCAGCCCATACCTTCAACCCATACTTCTTAGTGCAGCATGGAGACCCATAATCCACTAAGCTGATCTTCTTGGTTTGCTGAACGTGAGGCCTACCAAGAATGATCAGATAACAAAGAGAACATCACAATAACAAAAAAGACACACACAACTTGCACACTATTCCTAACACACTTAAGTTGATGGGACAAACCATATAACTTGATTATTCTCCACTAACTCTACTAACAACTTGATCACTAATGCAGCTTGATCACATAATCTAACACTCCCCCTTGACCAAGCTGCACTTCATATTCAACATGTTCTTCAACAAATCAAACCTGTTCTTGGGCAAAGGCTTTGTGAACAGGTCTGCCAATTGCATTTCGGATGAGCAGAATAAGACTTGAACTTCTCCTTAACTTTCAGCTTCTCGAATCACATGAAATCTAATCTTGAAATGCTTAGTTCTGCCATGATCAATTGGATTCTTAATCATTGCAATAGTGGACTGATTGTCACAGAATAGCTCCATAGGTTCTTCTTGTTCTATCTTCAAATCTGACATGATCTTCCTGAACCAAACAACTTGATTTACAGTTGAAGCAGCAGCAAGGTACTCTGTTTCAGTTGTGGATTGAACAACAACAGTTTATTTCTTGGAACACCACAAAAATGCATTTGAACCAAGCAAGAAAACATAACCTGTTGTGCTTTTCATGTCATCCACACTTCCAACTCAATCACTGTCACAATATGCCTTCAATTTTGCATCTTCAAATGAGCTGTAATGAAGACCAAGATCAGTAGTGCCTTTAACATATCTGAGCACTTTCTTCATCACAGCAGCATGACTCTTCTTAGGAGCATTTAGAAACCTTGAAAGCAAGTTAGTTGCAAATAATAGATCAGGACGAGTTGCTGTAAGGTACAGCAAACTTCCTACACAGCTCCTGTACACCTCAATTTCAGCATCTTCTTCATCTACATTCTTTGCAAGCTTGGTGTTTTGAATCAATGGGGTTGGCACTGGATTGCAGGAGTCCATCTTGAATTTTTTCAAGATAGTTTCTGCATACCTCTTCTGAGAGATCATAATTCCTTCACCACTTTGCTTCACCTCCATTCTAAGAAAGTTGTGCATCAATCCCAAATCTGATATTTCAAATTCTTTCATCATTTCAGTTTTGAAAACTAAAATTTTGCTATGATCTGCTCCGGTAATTAGCATGTCATCAACATAGAGGGAGACTATGATCAAATCATCACTTGAGCTACCTTTTACATACAATGTTGCCTCACTTTCACTTCTCTTGAATCCTTGTTGAACCAAGTGGTTGTCCATGTGACTATACCAAGCTCTTGGAGCCTGTTTTAGTCCATAGAGAGCTTTCTTCAACCTGTAAATATGATCTTCTTTCCCTTCCACAATAAAGCCTTTAGGTTGCTTAATGTAGACTTCTTCTTCTAGAACTCCATTTAGAAATGCGGACTTCACATCTAGAAGAAATACCTTCCAATTGTTTTGAGCTGAAATGGCCAGGAGCATTCTGATTGTGTCAAGGCGCGCCACCGGTGCAAATGTCTCAAGATAATCAAGGCCATATTGTTGTGCATAGCCTTTGACCACCAGTCTAGCCTTGTACTTGGAAATGGTGCCATCAGGATTCATCTTAGTGCGAAACACCGACTTGACTCCAATGATCTTTTGATTTCCAAGCCTTACAACTAGTTCCCAAGTTTGATTCTTGTTGATCATGCCAATTTCTTCCTCCATGGCCCTCTTCCAATGCTCTTGATTTGCTGTCTCTTCATAACATTGTGGCTCTGTTTCTACAAAATTACACCTCTCATAAACATCAGCAAGTGTCATAACCTTCATTGGAGGTGTGCCTAAATCATAATCCTCTTCATTTAGAGGATGATCTTCCTGCACTTGATCTTCATCTACTTCAGCTGTGTCGCTAGGATTGTTCTTGATTACCTTCTTTTCTTTCCAATCCCAATAAGCTTCTTCATCCACTTTTACATCTCTTGAGGTGATTGCTTTGTCATTTTCAATCATGAACACCCTGTAGCCTTTGGATTGACTACTATATCCCAATAGTATTCCCCTTTCAGCTTTGAAATCCAGCTTCCTCCTCTTTTCATCTGGAATATGAACATAGCAAAGAGAACCAAACCCTTTAAGGTGCTTAACTGTTGGTTTCTTACCAGTCCAAGCTTCAATGGGAGTCATCCCATCAACTGACTTTGTTGGTAGCCTATTGATGAGATAGACAGCCGTATAGGTAGCTTCAGCCCAAAAACTTTAAGGAAGCTTCTTCTCCGCAAGCATGCTTCTTGCCATCTCCATCACTGTCCTGTTCTTCCTTTCTACCACACCATTTTGTTGAGGTGAATATGGTACTGTTAATTGATGAACAATTCCACTTGAGTTGCAAAAAACTTCAAACATATTTGAAATGAATTCTCCCCCTCTATCTGATCTCAGCTTCTTCAATCTACAACTACTTTGAGTTTCTGCCATGCTCTTGAATTTCTTGAAAACTTCCAAAGTTGCCAACTTATTCTTCAAGAAGTAAATCCATGTCATGCGAGTTAGATCATCAATGAATAGCATGAAGTACAGATTACCACATAAAGAAGGTGTATGCAATGGACCACAAAGGTCGGTGTGCACCAACTCCAGCTTCTCCAAGGTTCTTTTTTCTGCTGCAGCCGGAAATGAGTCTCTTTGCATCTTTCCCAATTGGCATGGTTCACAAACTTCTCCAAGAATTTGTATTGAAGGCAAATCTCTGACATACTCTTTTTGTGCAGCAAGCTTCAAGGAATGCAAACTAGCATGGCCATATCTTCTATGCCACAAACTACTTTCATCTACCTCACATTCATTTACCATCTCTTCATGCATGCTCAAGTTCACAGGAAATGCATTGTTCTTCATTTTAATTTTGCAAACAGTTTTGCCATTCACCGAGATCACACAACAATCATCTTCAAAGTTTACCTTATACCCATTTCTAGTCATTTGAGGCACACTCAAAAGATTGTGCTTCAATCCAGGAACTAGCAAAACATCTTTAATGAATTTACTAACTCCATCATAGTTTATAGAGACAGTACCTCTTCCTTTTGATTTGAGGATGGCACCATCAGCTGTCTTGACTTCCACACGGATTGATTCATCCAAGTCCAAAAACCACTTTGAATTTCCCGTCATGTGACTAGTACAGCCACTGTTAATGTACCATACACCATTTTCTTGCTTCTCTGAATTTTCACTTGCCATGAACATAAATTCTTGTTGATTTCTTTCAACTGGCTGAGCTTGTTGCCTTGTTTGTGGTTGTTCTTGCACTTGTTGTTGGGCTTGATTCTCTCCATTTTGTTTAGCTCTGCAAAAACGTTCAATGTGCCCAATTATGTGACAAAAGTTGCACTTCTTGTTTTTCCAGCACCTCTGCTCTAAATGATTTATTTTTCCACAGTGTTTGTAAGGTGAAAAAACGGTTTGTGAACTCGAGGCCTCCTGTTGGTACTTGTTTGTGCTTGGTGCTGGTTTTTGTTTGGCTTCAAATTTGTTGTTGTTGACATTTTTCTGCTTGGCTTGGAAAGCCTTCTCAATCCCAGCTTCAATTTTTCTCCCATGCCTTTGCTCATAAGCTTCTAACTTGCCAACAAGTTCAGGAACTGACATCTGAGTGATGTCTCTTGATTCTTCAATTGCAGCTACCTTTGCTTCAAATCTATCAACAACTGTGTTGAGAATTTTCTCAACTACTCTGACCTCTGGGATCACTTCTCCATACAATCTGATTTTGTTGACAATGCTTTGAGCTTTTGAAGCATACTCCCTCATTGTTTCAGCTTCTGACATCTTCAACATTTCAAATTCTCTTCTCAAGGATTGCACCCTTATTTGCCTTGTTTCCTTGGAACCTCTGAACTGCTTCTCAAGGATTTCTCATGCTTCTTTGACTGTTGTAGCTCCTACAATCAAAGGAAAAATATCCTCTGAAACCAAGGAGAACATAAACGAAATTGCAGTATTGTGTTTCTGCAATCGATCATTATATGTTCTCAATTGATTTACAGACATTTCTTCAATGTCTTCTTCTTCAGTAAAACCTTCTTCTACCAAGAACCACAAACCATTAGCTACAAGGAAGGACTTCATCCTTATAGCCCAATAGTTGTAGTTTTCTCCTTAAAAAATAGGTGGTAGAGGTAAGGAAGAGGTGGTTGTATTAGCAGGTTGTGTATTCATTTTGAGGGTAGGTGTTTAGGCTAATTTGTTGTGGTTTCAATAAAATAGGGCAGGCCTGAAAGAAGGAACCTGCTCCGCTACCAATTGTTGGCTTTTGATCTTCAATCAATTCTGAAATGGCTCAATAACATCGATGTTGCACATTGCACATCGATGTTTAGAGGCTCTGAATCTTCAATGAATTAGACAGTGCACTTAGAACATCGATGTTGCAATTATAACATCGATGTTGAAATGCTACTGGTCTTCAAATGTTTCTGCCATCAACTTAGAACATCGATGTTGAAATACTACTGGAACTTTGTAAACACTCTAGAACATCGATGTTGGAATCAATTTTGAAATTGGCAGAAGGTTTTGAACATCGATGTTGGGATTTGAACATCGATGTTCAAGTTGAAGATTTCTGGAAAATTTCCAGATTTCTGCAGAACACTCAAGTTGGTTTTCTTGGTTACTGTTTTATTGGTTTTCTCTCAAATCTCACAATCTCTTGACTTGAACACTAAATGAACAAGTTAAGAAATACTTTGTGAAGTGAAACACACTCAATACTCTTTTATTTCACTTGATTGCAACTGATTACAAGACTCAATATATAGGCAGAAAATCAGCCTAAAATCCAACTTGCTGCAGCAACTTGCATGCAGCCCATACCTTCAAACCATACTTCTTAGTGCAGCATGGAGACCCATAATCCACGAAGCTGATCTTCTTGGTTTGCTGAACGTGAAGCCTACCAAGAATGATCAGATAACAAAGAGAACATTACAATAACAAAAAAGACACACACAACTTGCACACTATTCCTAACACACTTAAGTTGATGGGACAAACCATACAACTTGGTTATTCTCCACTAACTCTACTAACAACTTGATCACTAATGCAGCTTGATCACATAATCTAACACTCGTATGATGTGTAAGAAGTAGCAATTTAGAAGGAGCGAACGGATCGCAGTGCAAGGACAAGACAAGGATGATGGAGCTCAAAGGATAATGCTCGTAATAGCAATACAGCGAACAAAATGCAAAAGGTAGAGGAGCTAAAGCTGCACACAACTGTCCTAGTGTTTAAACGGAGAAGACAACCTCTCGTATTCTCTGGGATGATAAATATCATATTTACTAAGAAAAGTTTTGTTGTTATGGTGCTCACTGCTCACTCACCGAGTATCAAGTGGCATATCCACTTGGTACAACATAACAAACAAGAATGTTTTGAAATGGGAAAAATAAAGAAAATTATTTCCCTAATAACGAAAGAGGAACCAATTGGTTATGTTGTACTAAGCCGGTATGATACATGGTATAACTTGAGGGGGTATAACACTTAGTACAGCTCGAGTAATATAAACGAGTAGGTGGTAGTGAGGATATGATTGATAGGAGGGTAAAGTATGACTCCCTAATCCTAAAAAAGAGAAAAAAGATTAAAGTAATTTTACATTTGTGTCTTGAAATTTTAATATTTTAATATTAGTTTTTTCTAATACATTCACACACGGAATTTTAATACTAATGAGGGATTTGCGGCCTCCAATATGTATGTATGTTGTGTAATATAGTTACTTGCTTCATCCAACAGTCATCTCCTTTTGTTTCATAGAAATCAAATCAAGAATTCGTATATATCGACTTCGGAATCATCGTCCGTTTTAGTCCTAGTTTCCTCACCTTTTCCTCTCCATACGCTAGAGTTTCTTTAGGGTTTCCTATCATATCGCCTAGGGTTTTGGATCTGGTCAGGTGACGATATCTAGGTTTTCTCTCAAATTTTTTGAGGTTTTTTCCATCCAAGGGTGCGGCCTTTCTCGTTCTTGTACGTGTGTTTGTTATTTTGGTTTGTCTTTCCTTCTTCTCGTGGTATTTTTTCTTGGTTTCATAGGTTTTCCTCTAGGTTTTTTTTGTTCTCTCGTTGTGGTTTATTTGGCCTCTTCGTATTGTCGTTTATGACTCTGTTTATCACTGTTATTAACCATCTGCCAGGACCATTTGTCTCCTTTTTTCTCTCTTTGTGTTTTTCTTTATTGTTTGTGGTTGTAGGGTTTTGTAAAGACTACTATTAGAGCCGTGGGGGACAATCTAGTGTACTGCAGGCAAGAGTATTGTCTCTTTTTTCTAATGATATCACGAGTTTGCAGCATGGTGTCTGAGACAGCTGATGGGGTGGGTCATTGAGACCGAGTGGTTGATGTTCCAAAAGGGGAGGTGGATGTTTAGGTTTTAGAGGAAACGACACAAGAACATCAGGGCCTACAATCTTTTTGTGCCCTTGGGAAAGTGTTGGGACTAAAGCATGTCAATCCCCAAGCTTTCACCACAGTTATGAAACGAGTCTGGAACCCCCTAAAGGGGATGGAGGTAGAACAAATCAATATAAATTTGTTTCTTTTTTGATTTATCAACAAGTGGGATCGCTAAGAGGTTTTGGAGACTGAGAAGCCATGATTTTTTTAGAAGTAGATGGTGGTTATGAATGCTATCTCTAGGGAGGAGGTCTTGTCTCAGGTGGAGTTATCAGAAGCCCCCATATGGATTCAAATTTTAAACATCCCTTTGAACTTCAGGACAAATACCAATGTGGTAAATATAGCTAATAACGCGGGTCGGTTTTTATGGTTTGATGAGAAGGGGAAACAGGCTAGGGTAAGTTTGTTCGAGCAAGGATCCTATTAAATGTGGAGCCGTTAAGAAAGTTCTTAGCAATCCCGTAAAGGGGAAGTCAACACTCTGGAAGTTAATGTTTGCTATGAAGGTATCCCCAATTTTTGTTATATATGTGGAATGCTTGGGCATATTCTTAAGGAGTATGATCGACGGAGTGAAGAATCGGATGATTAGGAAAGAATTACCTATGGGGAGTGGCTTCGGGCTTCTCCTCGCAAACCCTAAAGTGCGAAGATGGAAGCTTCCCGCCACATGTCCACATGGTAGAGGGTGATTATGTCCTGATTGCCTGTTGAGGAGACGAGAGAGGTAGCTAGAAATTCACAAATGGATAGAGAAGTGCTCTTGAATCATCTCACCCAAGTTCTAAATATCACAGGTCTTCGAAGCAATTAGACCGGCGCTATTCAGATTGGAACCACCTCTGTTGTGATCCCAAACCCCACCATACAGTTGGAAGGACGACAAGGACAAGCACTAGAGGGCCACCAAATATCCCAATAGTTTGTGGCATTGCAGTCATATAAGCCACCGAAGGATCAGGTCATACCGGAAGGGCTTCTTAGTTTTATAGTGGGAGACTCTCGGCCAGCTGCTAACCAGGGGAAGAAGACGAAGTTGGGCAAAGTAAAGCCCCATGGATCCTGTGCAACTGGTCTTAGAGGAGTTAACCGAGAGCATAAGAACCCAACTACTGTATCTCAAGAGGACAAGGAGAGTTATACTCCGAGGGAGGGCATAAATATCATCAGTCATAAGGTATCAAGGGATATGGGGGAACTTGTTGCAGCAAATAAAGAATAAATATCATCAGTCAGGAGGTATCAAGGGATATGGGGGAACTTGTTGCAGCAAATAAAGACCATTTTGGCAGTGTGCGCAAATGGAAATGGTTAGCTACGGGGAGCCAGGGCTCTCTCATCCCAAGAGTTTCTGATGAGCTTGGAAAAAGAAAGTGTGCTGACGGATGGAGGATGAGATGGAGTGGGGAAGGACATGGAAAGAAGGTCTGAGGTTCGCTAGTTTTTGACACAACTTTAGGTCTAGCGGGATTGGCGGGGGCTGACAATCAGCCCCACCGGGCGCAAAAAGGCTATTTTCTTTGAACTACCGAGATTTTGGAAGTCCTCAGGCAGAGAACAATCTTATCAAGCAGCTTCAGTTTGATTTCCCATGTCTAGTGTTCTTGTCGGAGACTATATTGAAAAACAGTGAAGCACAACGACTCAATAATGGACTTAAATACCAGGTTTGTTGGTAATGCAGTGTGAAGGGCAAGGCGATCGACGGAAGGGGAGGTCTGTTGTTGCCTTGGAAGGACATTTGGGACATCTCACTTACGAGCATGTCTCTTCACCATATTGATGTCAAGGCCCAAGTATGTGGGAAGGTAGATGAGGAGTGGAGATTGAGGAGGGTCTACGGTTGGCCAGAGAATCAGAACAAATACAGAACCCGGGAATTGCTTCGGCAATTACATGCTCATGTTTCTATATCGTGGTTCCTACTAGGTGATTTTAAAGAAATTTTATATGCCTATAAGAAGGAAGGAGGATGGGATCGTGACTACCGTTATATGGAGACTTTTTTAGATACATTACACTTTTGTGGGTTAAGTGACTTAGGCTACAAAGCTAATACCTTCGCTAGGGAAAACAACCAGGATGAAGATTCACATACAAGCGAGATGCTGGATAGGTGCATTCCAAACAATGCATGGCAGTGCATGTTCCCACACCATATGGTCATTCATCTACCACGACAATTTTCTAACCATTCTCCACTACTTGTGCGAAAAATGCATAATAGAGGTACTATAAATCAGGGTCGTACTTAACCTTTCCGTTTTGAAAATATGTGGATGCGTCATGAGACATTTAGGAATGAGGTGCAGGATGCATGGAGTCTCTCTTCGGTTACAGTTGCTCCTAATTCCATCACTGATCGCCTAGCTTTCTGTGCCATGCATTTTAAGTCCTGGAATGACTCTCACTTTGGGTTAGTAAACAGGCAACTTCGTGACTATAGGAAAGAGTTGGAAAGACTGCAGGCTCTTCCCGTTTGTAATGAAAGTCGGAGTGTGATAAGCAGGGTAAGCGAAGCAGTGAATGAATTGGTCCAGAAGGAGGAAGTTATGTGGGCGCAATGGCCATGAGCATCTTGACTCAGGGAAGGTGACTATAATACAAGTTTCTTTCATGGTAAAGCCTCACAATGCAAGAAATGCAATACCATGAAGAAAATCAAAGACGAGTCCGGGCAGTGGCATACACAGGCGAGTGAGATTGTGACGGTAATGGTGGATTACTTCCAAAATTTGTTCACCTCCTTTGGTTGTTCGGGAGTTGATCGGGTAACAGCATTAATTGTTAGTAACGTTTACGGAGGAGATGAATGGGCTTCTTACTCGTGATTTCACCAAAGAAGAAATTGACAATGCTCTTGCTCAAATGCATACTACAAAAGCCAAGGGTCTTGATGGTATGTCTGCCATCTTTTACCAAAAATTCTGGGATATTCCTGGTCCTAGTATTAGTAGCATTGTTCTTTCTTTATTAGCTAGTAATCATAGTTTTAGCAATTTCAATTCAACTTTTATTGCACTTATTCCTAAAGTAGCTAATCTGGAGTCATGTCATTAGTACCGTCCTATTAACTTCTGTAATGTATTTTATAAATTAATCTCTAAGGTCCTGGCTAATAGGCTGAAAAGATGCTTCCCTCTATTATTAGTCTTAACCAAAGTGCTTTTGTTCATGGGCGTTTGATCACTGATAATGGCTTGATTGCTTTTGAAATTTTTCATTACATGCGTAAGAAGAGGAAAGGGAAGAGAGGAACCGTAGGCTAAAAATGGACACGAGTAAGGCTTATGATGGAGTGGAGTGGTTTTTCTTGGAGAGTATTATGTGCAAGTTAGTTTTTTATGAGAGACAAATTTCTTTGATTATGAATTGTGTGACTTCGGTTTCTTATTCTACTCTAATCAATGGAATCCCAAGCTCTAGTTTCAGGCCCACACGAGGACTGCGCCAGGGGGATCCTTTGTGACCATATCTATTCCTCCTATATGCAGAAGGATTCTCAACTCTGATCCACCAGGCCGAACAATAGGGTTTGATTCATGGGGTTCGGGTGGCACAATCTGCTCCCCCTATTAACCACATGTTTTTCCGCTGATAACTGTCTTCTTTTTGCCCGGGCGACTGTCCAATAAGTAGAGGCTCTGGTCCGCATCATTAGAACAGATGAGGAAGCATCGGGTTATTGCACCAACTTTGAAAAATCAGAGTTCTCCCTAAGCCGAAATATGGAAGAACGGTTTTCGATTGAAGTCCAACGGAGGACAGGGACAAAGGCAGTGGACCGATTTTAAAAGTATCTGGGCTTACCCACAGTGAATGATCGATCCAAGAAAGCTATTTTCAGTTCAGTGAGAGACCATGTCTGCAAAAAACTCAATGGGTGGAAGGAGACTACTTTATCACGAGCTGAGAATGAGGTACTCATTAAATCCATGGTACAAAGTATACCTACGTATACCATGAGTAGCTTCCTCCTACCACAAGCTAACAGAAATGAGGACAACACACAAAACAGGAATGCTAACAATACACATACACTGAAAGCAACAGTGCACAAGACCAGCTATCAAATCATATGTATTTCTATTTATTAAGTTATGGGCCCTGCTGCTATGAATGCTCCATCACCGATGTCTAATTCTGCCAATATAATCAGGGGCAGATCCAGAAAAAAATTTTAAAAGGGGCCAAAATCGCTATGCTAATAAATTTATAGGGACTTAATTGAAAGAGTATGAGAAATTAAGAGTTTAACTGGAAAGGTATGCAAAATTACAGAAAAGTTGGCCAAAATAACTCAACATGGAGTTGAACCCTGAACCTTGAGGGGAAACCAACAACTTGCAACCACCAAGCCACAGTTAGAATAATTATAAGTTTCAATACACACATATATATATCTTGAATCCTAGGGGGTGCTTGGCCCTCCTTGCCCCACTTGATCCGCCACTGAATATAATATCAATGGCCACTACGTTACCGCCGACTAACTCCACCAATAATAGGTCACCAGGTAAACTTGTCACTTAATAGTTACCGTCACAGTACCACATAAATAACCAAGCAATCCATCAAGTTATATATTTATTGATTAAGGCTCTACTGACTTCCAGAGATGAACACATTCGCTCCATTCGCTTTCAACATTTCTCCTTTTCCCTTTTTTTCCACTCCAGATTTGGGGAGTTGAAGCAGTAGTTGCTTAGTGCATGTATGCCAATGGAAAGAGGGAATAGAAAAGGAGCTCTCAATTGAAAAAAAATGGGGGGAAATTTGATCTGCTTCTCACAATAACGCGTTTCTCTGGGAAAGAGTCGGCTATGCCACCCTTTTTTACAGCAGCGAATTTCTATCGAACGATTTTCTTACTAACACTTCCCGTAAGAAATCCGTGTAAAAGCAATATGACGCGACTTTCTTATAGGTTACCGAGATGCTTATAGGGTGCTCCCCATGGGCCAGGGAATCTTTAGCAAGATAATGAGAATCACCAACTCCTGACAATAAGAAAAACACAAGGTTTGCCTCGTGATATTTCATTCTCCAGTTTCTAGCTTGATTGCTATCAAACAGGTCCATACTAAATCTTACTGTGGGGTAAAAGTTCTGATCCAACATGAATCCACTCTTATATCTCCATGGCAATCACGTATACAAGAGACCATATATTACTGCTCATCATGAATCGATATGAACAATTTATTATCCAGTTGAGCTAAACATCAGCATCCTATCTAAATGCTTTGCTCTAACTTCTTAAGGAGTAAAGTGAAAGTAAACAGTATAAGATTCATCCCTCAAACTGTATAATGGTGAGAGCAGAAAATTCCTGCTCGCCCCCTTTGCCACAAAGCTGATGGGATGGTATGCACTCAATCCTTTGTTCATCTTGAAACTAGCACCTTTCTCGAATCCAGGGTCTGGTGACCCCGACTTGCAGCTAAGATGCAGAGCTGTACCAGGAGTGTAGTTCAGACCACTTGAAACAAAACAATCCTTCTGGCTCACTGACTCCAAAGATATGCTCCCATTTTTGCCGTCCAATCCAGGCAACAACTGGAAAATTGTCGAGTCACTGCCACCCGCAGAATCCGCCACCGAAATGATTAAATCTTTTCCTTTCTGTACTAACAACATTCCGGGAAGGTCAAATGGTTCAAGCATGACAGATTTTCCGACAGCATCTTTAACTGTTGATGACTCTGAGGAATCATTGAAGATGAGTCTAAAAGTGGCATGAAGAGCAGCATCTGTGCCAGAATTCGGTAGCTTATCCATAGTCACAGTTTGGTTTGAGTTTGATACGACAAAAATTGAATCTTGCGACTCCTGAGAGAAGGATGCCAGATGGTTGTTGTACGATGGAGGAACTGCAGTTATCAAATCCGAAAGTGACCCAGATTTGATCTTCCAATCACCACTTGTGTGACCCACAACGAGGTGTGGACCATAAAGGATAGCCTGGAGAGAAGCATACTCGGGCCGATCATCTGGTTTTTTAAGATGACCAAGTCAGTTACATAATCTTCATTTCAAGGTTATATAAATACCAAAAGCAAAACTTTGAACCAAGCTCTCGTTTGAAATACCTTTAATGGTTTCTGTTCTTAAAACAAGGGGAAACTGGAGGGATAATTTGTCCCCAGTAGCCCACTTCCTAGTTACTGACAAGAAATTGCCTGCATCAGGAACACTCTGTGTTAGGTCTAAAATTTTTAAAGAAATTGCATGCAAAATGTTTCAAACGCACTCTTTATCAGATGAAGTGGATGAAATTGTACTGAAAAGTAAAATGCAACAGAATGAATAAAATGATATTATCAAAAAAAGCAGAATGAATAAAATGATTCTACTTCATACCTGGAGCTGGATCGGACAAACTTTGACCATTTATTACTGCTTTGGCACCATCGGAATTTGTCCAACTCGGTATGCGTAAATTGAGGGTAGAAGACGGCCCTGCGCCCTGCATAAATAGAATTGGATCAGTGGTTAATTTTCTCATAAAAGACTATTATAGTAAGGATTAACTCTTTCTATTCATGGTAGCAACAAGCACCTTTGAAGAAAATGTTAAAGTGACTCGAAGATAAGGATCCGTAGAAACAACAGGATCCACTGTTTGATTTATCAGAGCTTGTCCAGATGTCCAATCAACGGAACTTGATATGTACTGGATGATATAAAGACCTGGGGCTTGTCCTTCCTCTTCGAAATATATGGAATCTCCCAACTTGGAAAATGATTCAATTCCTGTTGAGCAAGAGCAAAGAGAAAAGCTCTTCAAATCCTAGACAAAGAGGTATCTCACAGTGGTATATATTAATCAGCAACTATCCAAATCATCAAGCCAACAATAAAAATGCGTAAAGGATATGGACCTGTTCCATAACAGCACCAAAAAGAATCATATGGTGTTCCCCAGCTATGATAGCTTAGGTTCTTGGAACTTCCAGGAGCTAGTGGAAGCATGTAAATCATCACCCCAGGCTCTGTTCCCCTCTGGATGCCTAGCACACCATTTGTCAAGGCACGTTCATAATAATCAGCATATGCCACTTCTTTGGTCCATCGAAATAGGTTACGAGAGACCTGCCCATATCAATTATGCGTGTAATTTGTGTTAGTAAAGATTTTACACAAGAGTCTCTTCTTTATCAGTTATCATTTTGACATTGCTTAGATAACAAAGTCAAGCAACACGCTTCACAAACGAAATGCTCATTGAACACTGGCCAGTGGCCAAGAAGATATATTTTAGGATACCCCAAGCATGCTAAATTACATTTCTGTGTCTGGAAAAGAATAGCCATACCTTGAGCATATTGTAAGTTGTGCATGACTCTTCATTCTCCGTCCGTAATGTGGTGGCCAATCGCTTTGGGTCACTCCTATACATGGGTCAGATCATAAAAAGAAAGCTACTTTAGAATGACAGGAAAAGAATATATGTAGCAAACCACAAAGCTCATCTACAAAACACTTGAAAAAAGTTACAGGTTTAAACAATGTTTACCAGAATTCACCAACAGATGTCCCTCCTGTTGCATAACTGTGGGAGGAGTTAACAATATTTAAAAAGAATGTCCCAATTTCCTGGTACACCAAGTTCGCAGCGCAATAATAAGTAAGAATTTTTCTTATGAGAAAAAAGAAAAGGAGAAAAAAAGATTGACATGCTTGCTAACTGTTACATATGTGCTTCCTGCTTAGTCACAACTTTTAACGAATCAGGTTGAAGAGTAAGCTTCAATATCACAAAGTGATAAATTGAAAAAGGTTATTTAATATGGATATTTTTGTTTACATCCTTTCTATCAAAGACGCAGAGTGATGGTTGCATTGAACAGAAACAATCCATCATTAAAGTTTTAAAAAGAGAAGCATAGAAACCAATAAATCTACCAGGCTAAAAAATTGGAAATTGCTATTTAGATTTGCTCTATGAAGACAATTTACCTTATAAAGTGGATCCCCAGTGATTTCGTATCGTCTTTGTGCTCCAATAACAATAGGGATGTGTGTATTGGTATGGAAATCTGATATGTCATCAGCCTACAAGCAAACCAAAAGAAAATTTGTCAAAGGAAAATATAGCAATCATTTGTTGGTTTAGACATGTGGTCGTTCCATTTCTTAGACTTCGATTCCTAGAAAATGCAATTGAGCATCAGCTGCTCCTTTGATTGAAGACAATGTAATCAAAGAGGCAGTATCATCAGTAGCAAAATGCTAGAACATGGTGTACCAACTATATGAGTTGTCTTATATTCCAGCAAAAAGTGAAACACCAAAAGGGATAAGAATTTCTTTGCATCCAATACTTAACACCAAAACGGAGAGCAAGCCCAAGAAACCAACAGTCAACAGTATAAGCAGTAAAAACCTAATGATCATTACCTGCACTGCTAGCAGACCCAGGAAGCATGGCTTGTCAAACAGGTGAGCTAGTGTTAGATGCTTCGGATTTCCCTGCACAGAGACATGCAGAGACATTGATCAGAGATATCCCCAGCATCTAACTTCCAAGGAAAAAATTGGAATTCAAATATAATATTTTTCTCTAACTCCCACATTAAGTAAGACAATTAAAATATGAGATAACAAAGATGGAAAACCAAAAGTAAAGTAAAAGCATGAAAAAATGTTAGAAACAATTTCCAGGGATGATACATATAGTCAAACTGCGAAAAAGAGAAGCCAAGGGAACTGCCTAGCTGGGTTTACTTACAGTTATGGTGAATAATCTGTAAAGAACATCGTTCATACCCCCAGTTTCTTCATTGAGAGAAGTATAATGTCTTTCCACACTATATTTCTTTATAACATTCAGAACACGGTCGTAAAAGTAGTCAACCATCCAGTTTGTTATCTTCAAAGCTTGAGCATTGTCTGCAAACGTATATTGGTCCAAAAGACCAGCTAAGATCTGTCAAAGTCAACAAGACAAAAGGTGATTGCATACTCCCCAAATATAAAAAAGTAAGTTCGTCATGTGAATCTCCCAACAGACAAATCTACCTTATGAATGGTGTAGTACGGAGCCCAAACAGGTCGGATTGCTTCAAAGCGATCAAACAACTCAGAAGGAAATGCAGAAAGATATCCTGATCCAATTTTCTGCTGACAATCAGAGAGAACTGCCACTATCTTGGACATTTTTGTTTTCAGAGTCTCATTGCCAGTACTAGCCCACATATGTGCCGTTGCGCTCAAGTAGTGTCCTTCAAGATGCCAAAATCAATTCATTTATCGTTAACAACATTGCCTAAACGTTAAGAAAAAAAGCAATAGACACATTTTGAATTGCCATACCAAATAGAATTTGGTGTGAACTAATCAAATGAAATCAAAAGAATTGAAGGAACTCAGCTTCCAGTGAAATGATAGTAAGTGCCAAAAAAGTTTATACTACAGAAAGATATAAAGTCTGCAGTGTACGTTTCACCAGCAGGCTACATGCTAATGACTAATATTCACATGCCATCACCAAGTTAAAGCACACGCGCTCAAATTTTGGAATGTTTTTGGTCACAGGAATTTGAGCACCTCCGCTGACTAAGGAAGAAATGAAGAAACAGTTGTTCAAACAGTAGATACGATTGCTCTTAGCCTAACAATTAGAAAAGGGAACTGAAGAAGCTTTACTTTTTTCTTTTGATGAAAAGGGACTGAAGAAGCATTTAAGAAAGTCTTCTTTCGCAAAAAGAGTCATTGGATAAGCTGGAATTACAAATGACTTGTTCTATCAAAAAGTGGATGTAGAAAGAAGAGAAAATCACACAGAAATCGTGTGATGCTGGTGACATATACTCTTAGAAACTGTTACTAAGAGGAACCTTACTACAACTTCCCAGAATTTATGGGAATAGAAAATGAGTATATATGAGAATTTAAGACCACCCAGTCACTCTAACAACAAATGGGAAACAAAGACGTATAACTCAAACAAATTAGACAAAGATTAAACAACAGAAATGAGACAGTAAATCCATGATCATCACAAAAATTTGCAAACTGAACTGACCTACAAAATGGCCTCGAAGCTCACAGTCTGGAGCCTCCCAGCCAGCATAAGGCTTGCCTGGTGTAGGCAAACCTGCAGTCTTCCGGAAGCTCCAAAGCAACCTATCCTCCTCCAACATCAGCAGATACTCCAGATTCGTCTGCTGAGCCCGCCAGTGTACTGAACTTGGGTCCAGTCTCACTTTGTCCAATGGAATTTCTTTGAGGAAATTCTCAGAGGACTTTAAGGAAGTTTTCATCTTTCTGTACATGGCTTGCCAACTGTACTCATCTTCTTCTCTGAGAATCTTTCTTGGTAGCAAACTAGACCAAGCCGAATCATCGGTGGGTGTCAAATGATAGTGCTCAAGCATTTCTTCTTTCCATGTCTCGTTATTGGATGACAAGAGTTCGTACCGAAATGTATGTGAAGCAAGCTGTGTTGGAGTGTTAGTACACTCCTTGAGCATCATCCCCAGATTGCATAGCCAAAAGAGGACGACTAAAACTAACAACTTGGAGGGCACCACTCTGTCCATTTCTTCTTCTTATCAAAATGAGACTACTACAGAAGCAGAGAACAAACTTTGACCAAACTAACAGCTCATGTTGAACTACAGACCCAAAACCCAGATTCACGATACTCCAAACTTGTGCAAATTATACAGAACACTGGACCAGACCAACACTGGGCCTGGCTCCAGAGCTGAATTCCAAAAGTATTGACTTTTAAACCAGAAAGGAAAAAAAAAATTGAAACCCAGAAAGCAAAAATCCTTAATCTTTACTGGAACATGAAATTCAATTGCTTTCTCATGGAGAAGAGAGAGGGTTGGGACAAGAAACCAAATAAACCAACAGGAAAAGAGTGACAGGCAGGCTGAAAAATCCAAGACACGTGAAGAATTATATGAAACAGAACTACAGAAGGCTTTAAAGTTGATGATATAAGCAACTCGTAAAAAGCAAGAATCAGGTTTTGGTGTTTGTGCATAAAAAGAGAATAATAATGAGAACTCCGCAATGGCAAATTGGATGGTATTTATAAGTAGGAGGCAATGGTTAATTACAGTCAAGTGGAAGGAAAAGAGGTTGGAAGAGAGTATAAAAACGACAGGGAAGAATCACGGATACAGTATCGATTTTTGTGGGGTTTGGATTTTGACGAAAACAGCTAATAATATATTTAGTACACAACAAGCTTGCAATTGCCTCTGTGTTTGTTTGTTACATTATTGCCTCTGTGTTTGTTAGTTACATTATTTACTAGTACAGAGAATACCATGAAACAGATAAGAACAGTTTCAGTGACACCTCCGCCTCCTCATTCCTTCAAATTTACTTACCTTTCCCAGTACTAAAAAACAAAAAGAAAGATAACTAAAAATAGAGAGTGAAAGATGAGCCCATAAATATGAAAAAACACAAACCAGATGAACTTAATGAGATTAGTTACTGGTCCTATCCTATTTGCTTGCAATTTTTTTCATTAATAGCACTGTTTTCTAAATTTAAGTATTTCGTTCTCTTATCATTTCTATTATTCCTCTGTACGTAGACACCACTTCTTTTAACCTGGTTTGTTAAGTATAATTACAGCTGTTTGTCTCAATTCATTCCAAGTTTTCAGCCCTTGCTAGGCAGTAGGCAGTGTAAATAGATAAATTGATGACAATGATGTAGATATACTATCCAACTGTTACTTACTACAAATCGCTTTCTATGAATCAAAAATAAAGAAACAAAGCAAAGCTAGCTGTCATCGGGGGATACCCACCCACTCCCCACCCAAATGATATTGACACCTAATTGTGAAGTGGAGGGAAAGACAAGCAAGCAAATATGTTTTCCTATCGTTTCTTAAAAGGATTACCATATCTGATGTACCCAAAAACAAAACAAAAACTAAGTACTCAAATCTGAAATATCTGTCTCAAATCATCCGGACCACACATATTAGAACACGAAAACCAATTTGATACGTCAGGTTCGAACTTTGAACGTTGTTATGGTTGGAGTAGAGATCAGAGGAAAAATAGTCAGAGTAGAGAGAATAATCGAGAGATTTAGAGGAAAGAGAGTGTAGGATTAGGCGAATCAATTGCAATGATCAAAAACTGTATCTCATCTGCGTACAGTACAGGGATGACTAAATAGCATTAGCCACGTCACTATAGCCAATTGACACATGCTTCTCTCCTAACAACCCAATCCTTAAACAGATAAAGAGGGACGACATGTAATACAATGTCTTATTGACCTATCCTTGTCCCGCCAGCACCACTTTGGTGCAGTGGCTTGAAGTCTTTGGTTCAATCGAGGGTGTGGAATTTAGCTAGCCGTACACTTGTATCAAAATATACATATATATATTCTTTTGTCCCAAGGATTCAACTATAACAAGAAATCAAAACAACTGAATAGACATAATAGAAAGGAAATAAACTGACACCCAGAATTCGTTGAATAATACGACACCAACTCAACTCAAGTCAATGCCAAGAATCCCAGGCTCCCAGCAGCCCACACCAATGATCAAGCAATAATAATTGAGCCCGAATGAATGCAAAATCCTCCCAAGTAGAATCCTCTGGAGCCAAGTTGGACCGTTGAACTAAAACTTGGGTCACAGCCATATTGTTTCTCGGAACTATTTCTTGATCAAGAATAGCAATAGGTGAGTTGATCTTTCACTGCTGGATGGTGATGATCCCCGTTTAAGTTCTTTACAAGTCCTGATCACTTGGGATTTTTCTATACGGGAATTTATTCCGCTTCAACCACAATGTGACCATCACCACCCAGTCTTGGTAAAGTAGTGCAGAGAGTAACCCCTTGTCTAGGACTTTTCTTTAGTAATGACACATGAAACGCAGGAGTCGTAACTTGGATACCCTCATAACACCTCTTAGTTGCAAGACGATTCTAATCATCATTATCAGTTGTACGCAAGCTTGGATCACCCCCCAACTACTGTAGGGACACTTTGACTCTTTGGTAACCAACACTATATCAAACTCGTCGAAGCCTGGCCCAGAAGTAGACAACATTGTTCGTATTCATCTAGTCCATAGCAGCCAGCCCCGTTAAATTGTGGATTGTAGAACTGGGTCGGTCGTCAAGGAAGTTTTGGTGGCCATCAGTATGAAATATGAAAAAAAAAAAAAAGAAAAGTATTGAAGGTAATGTTGCTTGGCGTAAATCTTAGACAGAAGAACCTATGGGACTAAAATTTAGCTCTACTTTGTTCTTCGTTACATGTACTAAATTTTATTAATAAAATCCTGGCAACTAATAGAGAAAAATAGTGTTTTTTTGTAAAATACACATTCCTTAATAGAAGTTGATTTCAATATATTACTCATGGCCCTTTTTTAGACTCTTATGGTCATATAATAATTTCATTTTTCATGGATTTTAAATTGAACTCTTGTAGAAAATGTTACCTTGAAATAATTAGAGGATTTGGTTAACCCTTTTGCGGGCAGAAAATACTAATGAATGTGGCGGAGCTTGACGCGACCAAATCAACTGGAATATCTAGCCGAGTGACGAAGGCATCAAATTTAAGCGAGCCAGTAACTATTATGATATATCTTCAAACAAGCAAAACAATTGGATTGCCGAATTGTTTTTTAACTAAACATAGAGTATGAGAAAACATAGTGTTGGGATAGCAAAAAAAAACCATTTGTAGCACAATCCGTATTACTGAAATTGGATTTTATATCTGACAGACATAGTAATTATCAGGGAAATTGCAAATTTTACCACATACTGTTATTATTCATTCTTAAGCACATCATTGGTTGCATGCAAGTTTCTCAAGGTAAAAGGATCTAGTCTGTGCTGCCGATAAATGATGCAGGGTCTGGAGGAATAGGGACATGAACAGCTCCTTCTAGCATCTGCACAACTTTCTTCATTGCAGGCCTAAGGGATGGTTCCTCTTGAATACACCATATTGCAACCATCAAAAACCTCTCCACCTTTTTCATGTCCTCCACTGCCTCCTCCTCATCTTCCACTAGCACATGAGATTTCCCTTCTTTATAACAATCATATGCATAGTCTGCAAGTACAATCTGACTTTGTTCTTTCACTTCAAGATCGAAATTCCTCCGACGGCAGATTAATTCCAGCAGCAAAATGCCAAAGCTGTACACATCTATCTTGGCTGTAACAGGCAAGTTCTTGAACCATTCAGGAGCCACATATCCTTTGGTTCCCCGGAGTGCAGTTGTAGTTCGAGTTTGGTCGGTCTTCAATAGCTTGGCTAGTCCAAAGTCGGATATCTTCGGGGTCAGGGATTCGTCTAGAAGAATGTTTTGAGGCTTGATATCGCAGTGTATGATCTGTGAGCTGCATTCTTCATGGAGGTAAAGCAAACCCCTTGCAATTGCAAAGGCAATTTGAGTTCTTCTATACCAGTTGGGCACTGAATCGCCGAAGAGGAAAGTGGCCAAGGAGCCATTGCTCATGTATTCGTACACCAGAAGGCGATGTTGCCCCTCATTGCAGAACCCTACAAGTTGAACAAGGTTCTTGTGGTTTGTTCTACCAATCACTTTAACTTCTGTCTTGAACTCCTGCTCTCCTTCTGCCACCATCTTGTCTAACCTCTTAACCGCAATTGTTTTACCATTTTCATGTGTATATGCCCCCTTGTAAACAGTCCCAAAAGCTCCACTACCCAATTCTTCCTGGAAATCTCCTGTTGCCTTTTTGAGCTCCTCGTATGTGAAACTTTTCAGGTTCATGTCAGGCATGGACTGACATGGTTGAATCTTGTCCTCCTTTTCCTTTTTCGAGCGAGAGAAGAACACAGAAGCTACCGCCATAGAGAGAACATTAAGAACTATTGAGAAGCCAAGAAGAACCGACCCTGTGAGGATCAGAGTTGATCGATCCTTCCTCTTTGGTCCTGAAGTTGCAGCAGGCAAGGTGGAGTTATCTGTTCTCACCTTTATCAGGGCTTTTCCACCAGTGGATGGGTCCATCCTCCCGTTTGATAGAGGCATCTTCTTCTTCCAACAATTACCATCCCTGAAAATAGCAACATCACAGTAACAATCACCCAAGCAGGCCTGTCTGCACCAATCCTCAGAACTGGAACCGAAGTATTCATAATCAGACAAAGGCCAGTCAGTATTGGGCATATCTACAAAGCTAAAACTATCTGTTTCTGGTGATGACAAATCACAACTTTGGGAAACAAAGTCCTGCTTACACCCCTGCCTCACATCATTTGGATCCACAAAACTGTAACCCTCCGGGCACTGGCAACTTGGTCTTTGATCGTTTCCTATGCTGCAGTAGCTATTGTAACCACAAGCCCCACTGCCTGTTGCTCCTTCAATCCGCAAGCAGATGTTGCCTGGTATGAATGACAAAATATTCCACCCCACAGGCCACTTCGTGCTACTTGAAGCCCCAGGTTTGAGGTGGACATATTGCCTGAGAATTCCATCATAGTCAATTGTCGCTCTCTGGTAGAAATCTTGTGCGGATACCGGATTCGATAACACAGGATTGAGTACCGTGCCATTTCTTGCAATGAGATATATGTAGCCAGTTTGGTTGTAGACCACCTGATAGCCACTGGGGATTGAACTCTGAGTGGACCAGTAAGCAGCATTTGAAGTAGTGAATGGATAGCTTACGGTGTAGAGGATGAGGTTACCATCACCTTGTAGCATGAATTTGAATCTTCCATTGGAATAATTCGTTTCCAAGTAATTGGCAATGAGCTCCGTTCCTTGGTTCATGATCTGTGTGGGCAGTATGGTGTCTGTGGGCTCATCAAAACTCTCCCACAAATTGACAGAACCATTGCTTGCTAGCACAAAATTTCCAGTGTCAAGCATGGCTGCATAGGTAACTCCTGTTCCAAGAGAAATGGCTGTCCATATCTGCCTGCCTGCTTTGTCATTGAGGATCAGCAAACCCTTTGATGTGAGTTGAACTGTGGATCCACTCGGAACAAGACTGTTCCGATTTGCTGACCAGACTATAGTTTGCTCAGGAATTTTGTTGAACCATATGGCCAGTAGGAAACCATTCTGAACGACTTGCCGGAATCCGAAAGCAAAGTCACCAGAAGGTGATAGCCAAGAAGAGTTGTCATTTTTGGCAGAGAGGGATGCTCCCAAAGATATGTTCCCACTAGTTTGAGCACTGGCAAGAAATGGGTGGACTAGGAGAAGCAAGAAGCAGACATAGTATGGAAATGTAAGAGCCATTACTGTCTGAATGTAGCTGCAAGTAGAAAGGCCAAACACAACCAATTAAGGAGACAACCTGGTTTGATCAGTGGAACCAGTCATATAGCCATTGAATGAATCAAAAAAATTAAAATATTTTGCTGTTTCCTTGGAAGATAATGGGCAAGGGATACTTGTCTGAAGAACATGCCAAAAGAAAAGTAAAACTGACCAAACTTTTTGTGATTTAGTTTACACGCAATTATTCCTACCGTTGGAATAGAAAAGAGGAAACCAATGAGCACCTCCCTCCTCCAAATATTATCGATGAACAAGTCAATGTATCGTTGAAGACTTGGACTCCTAGACCTAAATGTATATATTCCTCCTTATTTTACCATCAATTAATATCCTAAGTATCTTTCAGATCGTAAGATGGTTCGTTTCTAATTGTTTCCTGTCATGTCACTACCTTTCAGTTCGTATATGGTGCATTTATAATCGTTTATGTCACCCTCTTGACTTTTGGGGAAAAAAATTGTCGCCTGCAATGTAAATTAACAGTACAATTTCACGTCCCAAAATTTTTGTTTTTTGTCTATTAATATTATCCCTCTACTTTTATAGGATTTCAGGGCAAACATCAGGGAAAATAAATCAGGGATAACGTTAGGAAAAATAAAAAGCAGACGGTCAAGGTTAATCCAATGGGGGTAAATTCATACATACAAACTAGTTTCATCAAAAGGGGGAAAAAAAAAATATAGGGACCAGAATCGCATGGACTTAAATGCCTTGACTTAGTCTTGGAGCAAAAGTTGATGTGGAAAAAAAGAAATTAGTTGAATCATTGAATGAGACTTTCAGAATGTAGACGATTCATGTATTCTATTAAAAATTTTCTCCCAGTCTTTTTTAGTTTTACTTGCCCTTCAGTAGTAGATGCTTCTGTCAATTTAAAAGCAGGACTTGCAGGCATGTTCTAGTCTCCACTAGGTGAAACCTTTCGCATGGGGAGAGAAGAAAGTCCAATTGACCAAACTTCTTATTGATTCAGTTTACCCCCAAATTCTTCCTACCTCCTGAAATTACTATAAATGAATATGTCAATGTATGGTTGAAGACTTGGAATTATTGGAGACCAGTTATTCAATTAATATCTGTTACCGTAAAAAATCACACCCTCTATGATCAGGCCACGGTGATGCGAAAGGTGCGATCGAACCTAGAATCAATCAGGGGACATCTGAAAACTTATAAAGAAGAGCCACGTTCGGCCCAGTCCAACGTTGAGTAAGAGAAAGCCCGCAGACTTGAAAGAATGAACTAGGTAGGCCAGTTGAGGAATCCAAAGGCCGCGTGGCACTCACAGATGCGGTCCAGCATTTATCGCGATCGCCTACAGAAGATATTCTGGGAACGACCACGGTATAGTGGGACGAAATGACGAACCGCCCCAACCTGCGGCCCCTCAGGAAGACTTGGGAGGGGTAAAATGGACGTTCAACCAAAGAAGTCCTGCAGAAGTACGACGCGACACAACCTATAGCATGACCCACAAGTGGCACCTTAGCCACTATAAAAGTACAAGAGGGGGAACGCCACAAACACACGAACACGCACACAACTATGTACCTTTAACTTATTTTACTTTTCCTATCCTTACTTTTATCTCTCGCACCCTTATCTCTTTGCATTTATGTCATTTACTTTAATCTCTCGCACCTTTACTCTTTTACTTTAATCTCTCGCACCCTTAATTCCTTTACTTTAATATCTCGCATCCTTAACGCTTTTACTTTAAATCTCACGTACCCTTAACTCTTTTACTTTAATCTCTCGCACCCTTAAACTCCTTTATTTTATCTCTCATTACCCTAAACTCCTTTATTTTATCTCTCGTTACCCTTATCTCCTCCTAACCCTTATCCTTTGATCTTGTTACCTCCTACTTTCCTAAGTGTGTGCAGGTGATTTCCCCCTCAGTTTGCTATGTAATTGCTGCCCACGGTCGGAAGATATAAGACCGTCGGAGCAAAGTGTAGGGATTTTGTGGGCTGCGGCTTCTTTAGGCTGCACTTTATCTTTGTAACCCAAATATTATTAATAAAGTCAATACCCGGTGGCCTGTTCATAATTATTTCAATACCCGGTGGCCTGTTCATAATTATTTTTATGCAAAGCCCAACCAGAGACATCAACACCGTTTGTCCGAAACGACTCAGTTTTGGGTTTGACAAACTAGTGGTTGCTTGTCCTGTTTCCTAAAACCCGTTTTTGGGGCAACAGGATTTTTGGTGCATTTGCCGGGAGGCGATTCGACGCCTACCAGTCAGAAAAGATGGTTGAAACCAGGGCAGAGCTTCAAGTCAAAGAGGCACTAAGGTAAATTCACCGTGAGATCTGTACGGTTACTGCCTCTGCGATCCCTGATGAAGAAAAAGACGCGAGGTTTCAGGAGTTGGAAGCCCGGAGGATGAGCCTTGGTCACGAAATAGGAGACCACAGGTTATATCTGTTGTAGATGGCTGTCCTAGGGGAGGCCAACTTCTCCCGCGCGGGTGACAGAAACGGAGCCGCACCTGAGAACGAAGGAGGGCTTCAAGTCCACCGATCGCCAGGACCTACACTTAATCAGGCCGAAAATCTGACGGTCGCTAGTAGTAGCACGTCCCGTCCTCAGCAACAACCACGTTCCAGGACCACGATAGAAATTGAAGGGCTGATGCTGTTCCTTGAAAGGCCGGAAATGGCAAGAATCCGAACAGTCATGGAGGTTGCTGGCGACCCGCGTACGGTTGGATCCCAAGCCGGACCCCCGGAGTCTTTCTATGAGAGACCAGTGATGACTGATGCATAGATCAAGTATTTGGCCTCGACGATCCAATCCTCTAATAACCAAGCATCGACGGAGCAGGAACGACGCATGGCTGATATGATCAGACCCTTGATGCTCATGATGGAACAGATTAGGGCGCTACAGAGGACTATGGTGCTTGCCACCCAGCAGGGTCAGGCCGTACCTACAGCCACGATATCTACTGTAGTTGTGGCACAGCCCATCCCGGGGAACAACACGACCCCTCGAAATAACAACACCACCGTAGGGTGGAACCAGATGTACCAACACTTGTGATACTTGTTGTCTTTTTGTTGTTCTTGTTGAGCTTACACTTGTTCTTCATATTCATACAAAGGAGAGTGTTTTTAGGCAAAAGTTTAAGATAGTGAGAGTTTGAAATCTTAAAGGAAGAGCCTTTAGGCAGTAAAGGTACCTGATGAGGGGAAACCACTCTAAAATCACTATGTCATCCTCTCTTGCTTCTATTCTTTCAATATCTAGCTTAATTGCACGGTCAGATCTTCAGGGTTCATGGTTTGTGAAGCATTCAGGGACTGAACCTAACACGTAAGGCCTAGAATGCCATGTGTCTGACTTCTAAAGTCAATATAATAACAAGATATTTGCTTAGGTTAAATCAATATAATAACAAGATATTTGTTTAGGTTGGTGAAATTACAATTTTTTCCCCTGTAGATTCTCAAATGCAATCTTTTCTCTTATATATATTTTTCCTTGGCCGGGGTAGAGCATGTCAAGGGTAGGGCTTGCAAACGTATGGATTAACTTGAAAAAATTATCTATATATACTGAAACGAAGCAGGCCAAAGTGAAATGATTTGACTCTTTTCCCCAATAAATTTTTAATATGACAAATTTACCTTTCAACAGTTATTTGTTTGTCTTAAATTAATTATCCTCTAATATTTTTACTATTTACCCCTTTGCAATCTTCTTTCTTCTTGGTTCTTTATGCGCCATGCGCCACTTTCTCTGCTCCTCCATCTTGCTGCGATTCTTCTTCTCCTCCTTCTACTTTATATCCATCATCTCCACTTCTTCCTCTAAAGTACGCTAACTGAAGTCATCATAATAAGAAAACCTTCCAAATTAAACCAATCTCGATACAAAATAGTCTGTGAACTTCTGTTCTTTTGTCTTTGGGTTGTATTTTGCAATTCGAAAGTGGCACCAAAAGCAATGCCTCCCAACCGTCGTCTTTGTTTAGCAAAGGTGAGTTGTTTATTGATTTTTCCTTTTAACAGCTTCGATTTCTGCTCATGTTGTCTCTCCTTGTTGCTTTTGATGGCAATGGTAAGAACCATCCCCAATTTTCGTCACTACATTTTTAATTGAAGGATAATTAATGGTAATGGTAGCCATTATCACATGGAAGATGTTGGCTTTGGGAGCTCCAATGATGCGACAGTTCCTTTCAGTATGAGGATTATGCAGTTCGTTATTATCAATTAGATTTAGAGACAAGATGTATAGTCTTTTACACTATGGTATAAATTTCCTTTAGCTAGAACTTCTATTATACTCAATTTTCAGTTTTCTTGGTATTGACTTATTTTAGCTTTTGATTGTATACTTATGAGTGAGTTTTTGTATTTTGATATAAGAAAACAATTAGTAGAGTTATTTCATTGTGCAAGAGCAAAATTCATGAAAAGGTTAATAATCTTTTGGATAATATGCTGGTTTTTTCAATTTATTTTTTTTATTAAAGATGCCGGCCTTTTCAATTGCTACACACAATGCTTTCTCTCAAAAGAGTTAGGCTTTTTAATGTAGTAAGTTTTGTTTGTCTATTTCCATACTGAGGTTTTGGTTTTGAACTGCATGATCTTGAAGTATTTCATACTAAAAATCATAAGTACCATTAAAAAGGTTAGGTAGAGCTATGAATGTGGTCTTGGAAACGCATGTGAAGCAGTGATGCTCCCATGTGGGGTTCTCTCTACACAACCTACCTGGTGATGCTGATAACCATTGATAATGCTTGAAGACATGAAATGCCATAGTAACTAGGGGTCAACACAGTATATATAGGGATCAAAAGAGCAGCTGCTATCCCAAAATACAACAAGAAAGAATTAGGAGCAGCCATATAGCTACTAAGTGTGAAATACATGCATGTAAAATTGGAATGCAAGTAGGATTAAAAGGCTAATGTATATTTATAGGCCAAGACAATTTGAATAGTGCCATAAGCTAACTAAAGAACATTAAGATGTCAGAATTCAATCTAATCTTCTCACAATACTCGTCAGTCTGAGAGGGATATCCAAGAATTTGCACATGCATGATGGAATGAAGAGAACTTCAAAGAGAAGGAAAAAAAAGTAGTTAAGTTGTGTGAACTCGCAAAGGAAAATACGCTGCAATTTGATTTGAATTGTATCTTTTAATTTTTTTCTATTCAAGTTAGAAGTGCATATTCTCACTGTCACAATTCACAAACTTATTCAGAAAACCTTTTTTTTGTAAACATGAACACTCTAGCTGAGTGGAAATCCTTCTCAATTAAACCCTTAATAATTTGTCATTGTGCAGCATGTATTTTTCAAATATAATCCTCTGCGCGGTGTTAGCAACCTCCAACAACTTAAGAAGAAGGTGAGCTTCTTTCTTATCTACAAAGCTCTCTTTCATTTTATCATCCGAATGTTCTGCACTCTCTTTTCCTTATTTTACTACCATTATCAGTTACATATTTCGTGATTACATGAGATTTCTGATTCGATGAATCCAGCTAATTTTATCACGGAGATGATTTGATCTACATTACTACTAAAGGTAATTGAGTAATATTATTTCAAAAGAATAAGTAACTGATTTTGTCTTAAACATTTATTTACCCATATTAGTTTTCTTACCATTCAATTGAATTTATATTTTTTAAAACGTCGTATTTCAGTTACTTTACAAAATTCTACACGTTGAGTACATTATACTAGGAAGTTACAAAAAATTGAATTCACAATTTTAATGTGTCTTAACTCCTGGTTTTAATACCTTGAATCATTTCTGGTTTTACTTTGCCTATAAAAGGAGAGCATTGGCTCATTGTTGTATATACACCTTGAGACACACTTGGGTAGAATATTCTATTCCTCTTTTGCTCTCTATTACAATATTGGGTTCTCTCATTTCTTATTCTTAAGGTTGCTGGGTTCTATCTTTATAATATTCTTGGTAGTCTCTGAGGTCCTGTCTTTATCGATAGAGGAACCTGTTGAATCCTGGGGGAACTTTGCCATAGGTAAAATATTCCTTTAGGACAGTGCCTAGCACGCCTCAGGTTATGTGCTATGCTCTAATTTTTCCAACAATCTAAAAAAATATTTTATTGTCTTTTTCTTTAGTTTTCTCTTATGAACGTTGTTCTTATGAAGTTTTTTTTTTGGGTTGATTTATGCTTTTACAAAGCTAAGGGTGGAAAGAAACTAAAAGGTGCAAAGGAGAAAATCGAGGTTGCATATATGGGGAAAAGAATAAAAGCTAGCCTGGTGAAAGGTATGTCCTCTAATAAAATCTTGATTACAAGCCTTATGTGAAATCTAATCCCGATTTAAGTAAAGGTATTTATTCTATTTGTGAATGAGTCAAATAATTTTATTTATATAATTATAAAAGTGGCATGAGAAATGAAAATCCTCCTAATTCAAAATTTGATTTGGTTTAGGAGATGATATTAGAGTTGAGATCATTTCTCGAAAAAATTTATTTTGTGGCAAATGTGAGTAAATAAAATTATGTTACTGGAGCTTGTCTTGTATAAAAATTAAGTGGTGCATTAAGATGCTACCATCGTTTCCTCTTACATTCTAGTAAGGGATGAAGTAAGACATGTTTGTCTTTGAGATTCTAGAATTGTTAAAATTTTTAGAATAAATAAATTTGTCTAAAACTCACATTTGAATAAACCTTGGCTCTCATATGTACCTTATGATCATATAAATTAAATTTATATGATATTATTGTGAAAATTCGAGATTAATATGTAATTTGGCGTTAGTATAATAAGCAAAAATTAATGTGCTTATTAAAAAGCTTTTGTAATCAAGATTTTATAAGAGTTATCATTAGTTGAATAATTTATGTTAAATTATTCTTATTCTATGTGCCATGGGTTTATTTATTAAAATGCTCATGAATATTTTCTTGTCAACTTTTAGTAAGATGCTTAGTGAAGAATTAAATTATATATCTTTAAGAAGTGGCTTGAAATTTTTAAAATTGTGGGGGTTTTCTTTCTTTAATTTTGAGAAGGAAAAATTATGTGAAAACTAATTTTATAACATGTCTTGTTTTTAAAATTGATCAAGTCAAATGAGTTTTTGATTGGGTGCTAACTAATTATGATTCTTTCGTGAACTCGAGAATTTTGTGGAAACAAAATTATATGTTAAGATGCCTAATTTTAGCACCATAGAATTTTGATGAACCCATAAATAATTGATTGTGTATGAAATAATTATTTTATTCATTTGTGTGATATAAAAATGAAGTTGTTATATTTGTTATCGAAGTTTTTTTTTTCTTCCTTTAAATTTTAATATATGGTGAAGCAAGTACTGTGTATGGTTTAAAATTATAAGGGAAGGTGGTGGTGGTAGCTTGGTGCTATTACAAATATTTAATTGAGGAACTTCTTAAGAAGTTTGGACACTTTGATGTCGTACTAGTTTTGGCTAGTGACTATCCCCTTATAATATCAATCCTAATTAAATTTAAGAGAGATCCGATAACTCAGTATGAGTATGCACGAATTGTTGAGAATTTGTTACTGTTGTGGGCCGATTGAGCCTTCAATATATACACAATCACAAATGTGGTTAAGGGGCTGCTTTGTGCAGACATAAAAATTATTTGAGATATACCACAAAATTTTGGTATATATTATGGTGGACTTCAATTGTACTTATAGAGAGTACAATGATGTCAATGAATTATGTTAATTCATATGGAGTAAAGTTCACTGATGTTATGTCATTGTTCACAAAAATTGTGAATTTTGAAAGATTGAGACTGAGAATATTTCACTGAAATTAGCTAAATTTGAGGCTAAGTGATTGAAATTTTTTAGCAAATATTCCGTTGGAATAAAATCAACATGAGTGTGTCTATGCGTTGTGATTGCGAAGAGGCAATAAACAACATGAACAGAATAAATTCTGATAGGAGAAATAGACACGTATAACTAATACCTTTTGGTAAAATGGCGCTATTGCGAGATGGAATAAAATTTCCATGCATTATGTGAAGTCAGAAGTGATTTGGCCGATCATTTGACAAATCCTCGGGAAGAGAATTAATAAACAAAACATCGAGGGGAATGGGATTTTATTATGCTTGACTGAAATTAATTAGTGATGGTAACCCAACCTGCGTGATCGGAGATCCCGTGAAACATGTTCATATGGGTATTAATAAGTCACTGATTAATTCTGCTAGTACTCGTACTTTTGTCCCTTCCTATGGTGTGAGAAATAGTACTAGACTGCATTGATCGAGAGGATGAGCTAGACTCTTAATGATCTTCATATCCCTTACGGGTGGTGTATAACTTGCAGTATACACTTGATGAGATCACCTATATGTGTGTGGAATGGGGCCGTTCCTATGAGGTTGTATTTCCAGGAATACCTCTAGAGCACTCAAGAGTTTCCAAGCGCGCGCACGGCCGAAATGCACAAAACTGCGATAACACCAAGAATTGTGCGGGTGTAATATGATTGGTAAGAATATTGACTTTCCAAAGTGTTTATCAGTTCATAGTAACCATTTTGTTACACTGATAGACACGGCTTGTTAAGACTTATCGGTCTAGGCTTGGTTCATAGTCTACGGACACCAGGTTCGATGTATTACACTCTTTAGTATTTAGAATGTAACGCCCAGAACTTTCATAATTTGATTTTCAGAATTTTTGAAATTTTTATTCCAATTTTGCCCTTGGGGAATTTCCGGATTTTTGGGTTAGGAAATAAATTATTTTACCTTGGCTATATTGGGATTAAGTCGATAGTATGCCGGGTATGGCCTTCGTTGGAGTTTAATCGGGATTCGAAGTTGGGAAATGTGTTTCTAAGTAGTTTCAGTGAAACTACATCGTTTTGGTTTAAAAAAAAAAAAAGAGATGAGGGCGCATTGACCAGGCAGGGGGTTGACCGCGCCTAAGCGGACGACGGGTCGTCCACTAGGGCGGCCAACCCTAGCCCCATCTCCCTTTTTCTTCTCTTCTTCTCTTTTCTCTTTCTTTCTCTTTTCTCCTTGCCGCCGCTCCTACCTCACTTCCTCCCCTCTTTTCCTTTCCTCTCTCTCTCTCCCTCTCTCCCTCCCGTCGTCACCAACATCTCATCTTCTTCTTCACTTCCTCCCCTCCACGCCGCGACACCCCCTGTTGCAGAGAAGGTCGAGACGTGGGCCGGCCTGAGCAAGACCGACGAGAAACCGCCAGTTGTGGTGCTGCCTCCGTCGCCTCCGGTAAGCCGCTGCACCTTCTCTCTTCCTCTATTTCCTTTCTTTTCTTTTGTTGTGTGTGGTTCTTCTCCATTTAGTGGTTAACCGATTTGGGGTTTGTTTTGGTGGTGAATGTGGCGGTTGTTCGTGCGTGTTGTTGGACGGTGGCGGGCGTGTGGGGGTAGTGCCGTGGTGGTTTGTGGCGGTGCGTGGTTGCGTGTGTCGTTCCGGCAGTGAGTGGCTGCGGACGGTGTTCTTCCCGGCGGCAGTGTCGGTTGTTGGATATGGGCTTCATTAGACCGAGCATCTCACCCCTGGGGTGCCCCGGTCTTGTTTGTGAAGAAGAAGGATGGCAGTATGCGGATGTGTGTGGACTATAGGCAGTTGAACAAGGTGACTGTGAAGAACAAGTATTCTTTGCCTAGGATCGATGACTTGTTCGATCAGTTGCAGGGTGCATCCATATTCTCGAAGATTGACTTGCGATCTGGCTACCATCAGGTTCGGATTGCAGAGCAAGACATACCGAAGACTGCATTCCGCACTCGGTATGGTCATTATGGGTTTGTGGTTGTTCCTTTTGGTCTGACGAATGCACCGGCAGTGTTCATGTGTATGATGCAGCAGGTTTTCCATGAATTTCTGGACCGGTTTGTGGTAGTGTTCATTGATGATATCTTGGTCTACTCGAGTGGTAAGGCTGAATATGAGGACCACTTGAGACAGGTTTTGCAGAGGTTGAGAGAAGAGCAGCTCTATGCCAAGCTCAGCAAGTGTGAGTTTTGGTTGGATGAGGTCGCATTTCTTGGACATATTGTGTCCGGTGAGGGCATTAAGGTGGATCCGGCCAAGATTAA
The DNA here is from genome assembly GCA_028386065.3 of Turnera subulata. NCBI lineage: Eukaryota > Viridiplantae > Streptophyta > Magnoliopsida > Malpighiales > Passifloraceae > Turnera > Turnera subulata. The sequence goes on along the minus strand of JAKUCV010000176.1, from coordinate 278,909 downwards.
GGCAGTCATGAATTGGGAGCCACCGAAGAGTGTATCTGAGATACGGAGTTTTCTTGGACTTGCTGCTTACTACCGGAGGTTCATTGAGGGTTTTTCCTTAATAGCGGGTCCCATGACTAAGCTGTTGAGGAAAGACTGTACTTTTGCTTGGGATGACAGTTGTCAGAAGAGTTTTGAGGAGTTGAAGAGTCGGTTGACTTCTGCACCAGTTTTAACTGTCCCGAGACACGGAGTGGAGTACACGGTGTTCAGTGATGCATCTGGTCTGGGCTTGGGATGTGTTTTGATGCAGGAGGGTCGGGTGATTGCTTATGCCTCCAGGCAGTTGAGAACTCACGAGAGGAACTATCCGACCCATGATCTGGAGTTAGCTGCTGTGGTCTTTGCTTTGAAGATCTGGAGACACCATCTGTACGGTGAGAAGTGTCGGATTTTCACAGACCACAAGAGTTTGAAGTACATCGTGACCCAAAGGGAGCTTAACATGAGGCAAAGACACTGGATTGAGCTTCTGAAGGATTATGATTGTACTATTGAGTACCATCCGGACAAGGCCAATGTGGTTGCTGATGCATTGAGTCGGAAGAGAGTGATTTTTGCAGATGAGGACCCAGTTTCTTATGCTTTGCCTTCCTTGGTGGAGCTGAGGTCGTTGGATGCACAGTTGGAGGTGGATGTTACTGGGGCGTTGTTAGCCAGTTTGAGCATCCGGCCGACCTTGAGGGATAAGATCATGGAGTTGCAGTTTGGTGATCCTCATTTAGCAGATTTGCGGGATAAGGCTCTCGGTGGAGAGAGTTCTAGTTTCTATGTCCGGGAGGATGGTGCTTTGATGACTGGTGATCAGTTGTGTGTTCCGGATGTCGATGATTTGAGGAGATGGATTATGGATGAGGCGCATAATGCGCCATATGCTATGCATCCGGGTAGCACCATAATGTACCAGAACTTGAAGAGTCATTATTGGTGGCCCGGGATGAAGAAGGATGTTGCGGAGTTTGTGGCGCGCTGTATGACTTGTCAGCAGGTGAAAGCCGACCATCAGGCTCCTGCCGGCAGGATGAGATCTTTGACTATTCCGCAGTGGAAGTGGGAGCATATCACTATGGACTTTGTTATCGGGTTACCGAGGACCTGGGATCGACATGATGCCATCTGGGTCATTGTTGACAGGTTGACCAAGTCAGCTCATTTCCTACCGATTCAGCAGACGAATACAATGGATAAGCTTGCGAGGTTATATGTTTCGGGCATTGTCCGTCTACATGGAGTTCCTCTATCCATTGTGTCGGACAGGGATCCGAGGTTTACTTCCCACTTCTGGAAGAGCTTACAGTCAACTTTGGGTACTAAGCTGAATTTCAGTACTACATTCCATCCGCAGACCGAAGGGCAGTCGGAGAGGACTATACAGACGCTGGAGGATATGCTTAGAGTATGTGTGCTCAATTTCAGTGGTTCTTGGGATGAGACATTACCGTTAGTTGAGTTTGCCTACAACAACGGGTATCACACCAGTATCGGTATGGCGCCTTATGAGGCTTTGTATGGACGGAAGTGTCGTAGTCCGATCTGTTAGGATGAGGAAGGTCTGAGGCAGGTGGTTGGTCCGGACCTAGTCCAGGAGACGGTTGATCAGATCGAGGTGGTTAAGCAGTGCATGAGAGCTGCTCAGGACCGGCAAAAGAGTTTTGCCGATAAGCATCATCGGGAGATGGAGTACAATGTAGGTGACAGAGTCTTCCTCCGTGTTGCTCCCTGGAGAGGTGTTATCCGGTTTGGGAGGAAGGGCAAGTTGAGCCCACGTTATATTTGTCCTTATGAGATCATGGAGCGGATTGGTCCGCTGGTCTACAGGTTGGCTTTACCGGAGGAGCTGTCGCGCATACATGATGTATTCCATGTTTCGATGCTGAGGCATTATCGGTCTGATCCTAGTCATGTTGTATCCCCGACAGAGGTGGAGGTTTCTGAGGATTTGACTTATGTCGAGGAACCGGTGGAGATTTTGGCTCAGGAGGTGCGGCAGTTGAGGAGTCGTACCATTCCCATGGTTCGGGTCAGATGGAGCCATCATTCCCCGAATGAGGCTACTTGGGAGGTTGAGTCCCATATGCGGGAACAGTATCCCCATCTGTTTTGATGTTTCATATCTTGTAATTTCAAGGACGAAATTTTTCTTAAGTGGGGTAGAACTGTAACGCCCCGAATTTTCATAATTTGATTTTCGGAATTTTATTCCAATTTTGCCCTTAGGGAATTTCCGGATTTTTGGGTTAGGAAATAAATTATTTTACCTTGGCTATATCGGGATTAAGTCGATAGTATGCCGGGTATGGCCTTCGTTGGAGTTTAATCGGGATTCGAAGTTGGGAAATGTGTTTCTAAGTAGTTTCAGTGAAACTACGTCGTTTTGGTGTAAAAAAAAAAAAGAGATGAGGGCGCGTTGACCAGGCAGGGGGTTGACCGCGCCTAAGCGGACGACGGGTCGTCCACTAGGGTGGCCAACCCTAGCCCGATCTCCCTCTTTCTTCTCTTCTTCTCTTTTCTCTTTCTTTCTCTTTTCTCCTTGCCGCCGCTCCTACCTCACTTCCTCTCCTCTCTTCCTTTCCTCTCTCTCTCTCCCTCTCTCCCTCCCGTCATCACCAACATCTCATCTTCTTCTTCACTTCCTCCCCTCCACGCCGCGACCACCCCCTGTTGCAGAGGAGGTCGAGACGTGGGCCGGCCTGAGCAAGACCGACGAGAAAGCCGGTTGTGGTGCTGCCTCCGTCGCCTCCGGTAAGCCGCTGCACCTTCTCTCTTCCTCTATTTCTTTTCTTTTCTTTTGTTGAGTGTGGTTCTTCTCGATTTGGTGGTTAACCGATTTGGGGTTTGTTTTGGTGGTGAATGTGGTGGTTGTTCGTGTGTGTTGTTGGACGGTGGCGGGCGTGTGGGGGTAGTGCCGTGGTGATTTGTGGCGGTGCGTGGTTGCGTGTGTCGTTCCGACACTGAGTGGCTGCGGACGGTGTTCTTCCCGGCGGCAGGACACGTTAGTACTCTATATCTTAAGAAACTTCAAAGTGCTGGTTTAATATCTACCTCTAGTGATTCACTTTCTGGAAAATGTGAAGTGTGTGTTGAATCTAAACAAGTTAAGAAGTCAAGTCCTTCTGTGAATAAAAGAGAAACTGAATTGCTTAGTTTAATTCACACAGACTTAGGGGACTTGAAACAAACTATGACTAGAGGAGGTAAAAACTATTGTGTGACCTATATTGATGATTTCTCAAGGTATACTAGAGTGTACTTAATAGGGAATAAAGATGAAGCTTTCGAATATGTCTCTCCTATATAAAGCTAAAGTAGATAACCAGTTAAATAGGAAGATTAAAAGGGTTAGATCAGATAGAGGTGGTGAATATGTCTTGTTTATTGAATTTTGTGAGAAAGAAGGCATAATACAGGAAATAACACCTCCTTACTCACCACAGTCTAATGGGGTTGCAGAACGTAAAAATAGAACTTTAAAAGAAATGATGAATACTATGCTTGTTAGTAGTTATGCACCTAATAACCTGTGGGGAGAAGCTTTTTTATCAGCTTGTCATGTACAAAATCGGATTCCCTATAAGAAACATGAGAAGACACCGTATGAATTGTGGAAAGGTTATTCACCTAGCTTGAAATACTTAAAGTGTGGGGGTGTCTTGCTAAGGTAATGCTTCCTGATCCTAAGAGAAGGAAGATAGGGTCCAAGACTAATGATTGCATGTTTATTGGTTATGCTAATAATTGTGTTGTATATAGATTTCTTGTTTTAAAGAGTGATGTGCTTGGTGTGAACACAATTGTTGAAACAAGAAATGCTGAGTTTTTTGAGAATGTGTTTCTTTTAAAGCCAAATAACTTGACTGTTGCACCTAGTCGTGAAATCTCTGAAATTGTGGCTATTGCACAAGATGTTTTTGAAAGTGAAAATGAGGATCAATCAATTGTTTTGAGAAGAAGCAAAAGACAAAGGAAGGAAACTTCTTTTGGTGATGATTTTTATACTTTTCTAGTTCAAGATGATCCTTCAACTTATTTTGAAGCTATTTCTTCTCCTGATGCAACTTTGTGGAAAAAGGCTATAAAAGCTGAGTTTGATTCAATTGAACAAAAAAAAAAAACTTGGGTTTTAGTCGATTTACCTCCAGGAGCAAAACCAATTGGTTGCAAATGGATTTTTAGAAGGAAGTACAATCCTGATGGATCTATTGATAAGTACAAAGCTAGAATAGTAGCTAAAGGTTTTACTCAAAAACTAAATATTGATTATTTTGATATTTTTGCTCCTGTTACAAGAATTTCTTCAATTCGTGTTTTGATTGCCTTGGCTTCAGTTTATAAACTTTTTATACATCAAATGGATGTTAAAACTGCTTTTCTAAATGGTGATTTAGAAGAAGAGATTTATATGGTGCAACCGGAGGGTCATGTTATTTCTGGTCAGGAACACAAACTGTGTAAGTTGGTCAAATCTTTATATGGCTTGAAACAAGCACCTAAACAATGGCATGAGAAATTTGACCAAGCTATGCTCAGCAATGGATTTATTTCTGTTGAAGTAGATAAGTGTGTGTATACCAAAGTTATGAATGAGAGCTGTGCGATTGTTTGCTTGTACGTGGATGACATCTGTGAGTACCCCTTATGATGCTAACTATCAATTGAAGAAGAACACAGGAGATCCAATATCTCAAACTGAGTATACATAAATTATTGGGAGTTTGATGCATTTGATGAATTTCTCACGTCTTGACATAGCTTATGCTGTAGGGAGGTTGAGTCGGTATACACATAATCCCAACAATGAGCATTGGGTTGCTATTAGCAGACTAATGAGATATTTGAGGGGTACCATGAATTATAGTATTCAATATAATGGAATACCCGCTGTACTAGAAGGGTACAATGATGCTAACTGGATTTCAGATTCAGATGAGATAAAGTCCACTAGTGGATATGTATTCACCCTTGGAGGTGGTGCAGTTCTAGGAAGTCAGCTAAACAAACTTTAATCGCGCGATCGACTATGGAGTCAGAGTTTATAGCTCTGGAGTTAGCTAGCACCGAGGCAGAGTGGTTAAGGAACTTTCTAGCCAGTATTCCATTAGGAATAAAACCGACACAGTCTGTGTCTATGCATTGTGATTGTAAAGCGACAATAGACAATGCAAGAAAAACGAGCTTTAATGGGAGAAATAGACACATTCGACTGAGACACAATGTTGTAAAACAGCTATTAAGAGATGGAATAATTTCCATAGACTATGTGAAGTCAGAAGTGAATTTGGCCGATCCTCTGATGAAAACCCTAGGACGAAAAATGATTATGGAAACCTCATGGGGAATGGGACTTATAAGCCTATCTGAAATTAATTAGTGATGGTAACCCAACCTGCGTGATCGGAGATCCCTTGAAACAGGTTCATATGGGTATTAACAAATCAGTGATTAATTCTGCTAGTACTCATACTTTTGTCCCTTCCTATGGTGTAAGAAAGAGAGTACTAAACTGCATTGATAGAGAGGTTGAGTTAGACTCTTAATGATCTTCATATCCCTTATAGGTGGTGTATAATATGCAGTATACACTTGATGAAATCACCTATATGAGTGTGGAATGGGGCCGTTCCTATGAGGTTGTATTCCCAGGCGCACCTCTAGAGCACTCAAGAATTTCCTGGCGCGCGCACGGCCGAAATGCGCAAAACCGCAGTATTGCCAAGAACTGTGGGGGTGTAATATGATTGGTAAGAACACTGACTTGCCAAAATGTCTATTGGTTCATAGTAACCTTTTGTTACACTGATAGACACGGTTTGTTAAGACTTATCAGTCTAGGTCTGGTTCATAGTCTACGGACACCAGGTTCGACGTATGACACTCATGTAGTTTTGAGAACCCAACAATTTTATTTTTTATGTGTGAGAGATTTTTATTATTTCTTTTGAAATATGTGGGGGATTGTTATATATAAGAGTATTTCAAAAGATCTTTTTTCATTCAATTTTAAACATTACTATGGTTTTAAAATATTAGTTTGCAGAGTCAGGTTTTTAACATTAATTAACCGAATCAATTTGATGTGAATTCAAAACTTTCCAAATCAATTATCCTTTGAGTTGGCAAGTTTATTACTTTTGATTTTTACAATAAATGAGTCAATGGCATTAATAAGGAATAACTAGTAGATTATTTCTCAAATTGTGAACGTTGACAGAAACATTGGTTTTTGTCATTTAAATTTCTAATCGTTAGATGGGAGTTACTAAGAATTAAATCTCACATGTTTATTATTTTTTAATTGTGTTTTAATTCCTGAATTAAAAGCTCAGAGGTGAATTGCGTTTTTCTCATCCTATAAATAGAGCACTCTAGCTCTTTGCTTTTGACAACCAAAAAAAAATGCACATCAAGTGCTAAGCTTTCTTTCTCTCCTCTCAAGTATTTTTTCCTTTTACATATTGTTGGGTTCTTTCTTTTGTCCTTGGTAGTCTCTTGAGTCCTACAATTTTTGTGGAAGGGCTAGTTGAATCCTGGAGGAACTTTGCTAGTTAGCAAAATATTCCTTAAGGACAGTGCTTGCACGCCTTTAGTCTTATATTTCAGCATCTTTCATTCCCATATCCTCCAACATTTTTCAAATATAATGCTCTGCGCGGTGTTAGCAACCTCCAACAACTTAAGAATAAGGTGAGCTTCTTTCTTATCCACAAAGCTCTCTTTCATTTTATCATCCGAATGTTCTGCACTCTCTTTTCCTTATTTTACTACCATTATCAGTTACATATTTCGTGATTACATGAGATTTCTGATTCGATGAATCCAGCTAATTTTATCACGGAGATGATTTGAACTACATTACTACTAAAGGTAATTGAGAATTTTTATTACATTTTATCTTATAGTGAATTGTGAACTTTGTAATTTACGTTTGCCAAGTTATGCAAATTTCGGTCAAATATTTTGGTTGTTGGTGATGATTTCAGTTCAAAACAGAGGATAATATTTGCAATTTTTTACTAAAATGACAAATTCTTGATATAGCTAATACTTTCAGAATATGTAGGACTTGGTATGAATTTGTGATTTTAGTGAATGGTATTGTATATGTGTGATGGTCTATTTAACTGATCTTATAGGTTTGAAAAGGTTCAATATAAATTTGCAGAAATTTGGACAAACAAATCAGATTTAAATTGTTACCTTATCACTACCAATTTCCATCCCCAATTGCCACAGCCAAATTCTGAAGCAAAACTGTGGGAAAACGTGTTTAGCTACGGCTCTGACACAAAAATACTTCAGACACTTTCCGTAGCAAAAACCTCCGTAGCAAACTCTATCTGGATGGCCCTTCCGTGGCTAATTTTTTGCCACAGCCAAAGGGCTGAGACAATTCCATCTCAAAATACACATGGGCCTATATTCAAATCTGAAGCAACACCGAGGCATTTCCGTGGCAACATTTAGCATAAAAAAATAAAAGAAAAACACACGACCATTTCAATATTTAATGATATAAAATATTGAAATTCACATAATAGTATAATTAATTCATAATATTTAATATTGTAATTAATCCTAAATTTACTTAAAATTGCTGAAAGACATAAAAGGTATGAAAATGAAAATTTTCCATTTTATTAAATATTGTATCCACTTATATTACAAATAAACTAAATTTTAACAAATGAATTGTAGTTACAAAAGTTTCCAGCTCTAAAAATTTTCAAAATAATATAAAGGGTTCTGGAATAGATTGTCGGACTCCATGCCACTCATCGCCGGACTCCACCATGCCACTCATCGAACGAAAAAATAGTCCTGTAATCTGCCAAACCCAAGAAAAAAACAAATTTAAAATTAGAAAATTAACAAGTATAATAATACATTCAGTTTAAATAAAAAAAAGCCGAAAAACTTACCGGATTCTCGATCCAGATTGAACCAATACAGATCCACACTATCTAGTGCTGGATCTAAACCCGAGACAGTGCCCACTGCCTCGCCCGAACCAGCTCGGATAAAACAAACTCTACTTTGCCAATAAACCCATAAAAATCGAATCCACAAGTCCCAAAACAACACATATTAGCTGTGGCCAGAGATAAAAAAATAACTCAAACAATCTCAAAACAACACAGTAGGAGGAAGATCTTACCGTTTATTCCTCAGTCAGACTAAGGCCATTTGGCAGGCTCGCCCGAGAAGCCAGAGGAGAACTCCATGGTTATCTCCCCCTCGGTACCTTATTGGTTCAGGCAAGCCCATAGGGGTTAGATTGGAAGAAAAAATGGTGGTAGTGGTGGCGATGTGTGGTATAGGCGGCAACTAGGTTTGTGTAATGTGGTAGGGTTTCATGGCAGGCGGAGAAAACAAAGGAGAGAGGAATACAAGAAAGGGCTCGGACGGAAGAGAGAGAGGAAAAAAGGGAAAATGAAGGAGGAAAGGATTAAGAATGTATTTTATACGGTGTGCAAATTCTAGGATTTTTTAAAGCTTAAACAACGTTGTTTAGGAATTTCAACCAAGCACTATTCTTTGGCCGCCAAAACGCAAGCTCTCGTTCAATAAATACCAAAGTAAATGAATATTTCATTCACAGATAAAAAACATTGTCGTTTTATTCAAAAACTAGTTTTAATTAAATCCACAAAAGCATTAAATACAAAAGTAAATTCCAAAAATTCCTTCAAAATAAATAATAAAGATAAATGATAAATTTTTTCCTTTGGAAATAAGTTTAATAAATCACACAAGCTTTAGGAAAAGATAATTTTTTTTAAAAAAATTATCAAGAATTTTTATAAGGGTAAATCCAAAAAAATATTAAAAAATTCTATAAATAAATTAGTTAAAATTTAGAGTATTAAAATATATTAAAAATACTATGGCTTATTTTTTGTAATGGCACCATATAATCTATTATATATATATATATATATATATATATATATATATATAGCAGAGACATGTTTCAGGAGTGATTGAAATAATGACATATGGAAATTTTTAAAGAATGTGAGGAAGACATGTGGCTCCATTTGAGTTACATGTTTCATTGTTTTAGGTTACAAGTTCTTTAATATTTTTATTCAAATTATCTCTTCAAAATAAGTTCTTTTAAATTATCTTTTTAGATTATCTCTCTTTTAAAAAATAGTGATATTAAAGTTCTCTTTTTAATTCAAATTATTTTAAGAAATTATATTTTTAAAATAGTAATATAATTTATTAGTTTTATTCATTTTGAATTATCTTCCTCACTAATAAAGTGTTCTTCAAAGTCATTCTCTTAAAATAATTTATCTTTGAATTGTATGTTTTCATACAAGTGAAGATTATTGTTGCCTTTTCACAATCACTCTCTTTTTATTCTATATTTTTTGTTTAACTAATCAATTTTTTTATTTATGCAGAAAAATCATATAATATTTTTTAATTTGATGAAACTGTAACTTATTTATTCTCCATTCATTTATCTCTCTTAACAAATGTTAATACTGTTAGTGTAATATGCCCAAAAGCCAATCATGGATGATTATTTGTAGTCATGTATACACATTAAGGTTATTCCAATAAGTATCGTTTATGAGATAAACGCTTGCACATACTTATAACCCTAGAATATTTCATATTCTTAAATGTCCCTAGTCGATTATTATTACGGATGGGTTGTAATAATAAATTAAGACTAGCGTTTGGTTTCTTGATAGAGTTGAACTGTTAAATGCATGGCCATGCTCGGATTAGGTGATATGGTGATATCACGGGTATCCGTTTTATACAGTTAACTCGGGGATCAAGAAACATAGATTAAACATATACGAGATTGGCATATTCCATGTCTCGTGTTTGATCTTGATGATGGGACGAAAGGACGATGACATGTTCCGAGGCACGTGGAATCAGTATTGATCTTGTCGTTCGGGTGGCAATGATGTGTTGCTAGATGCCGCTCTTTTCTTATAATTGTAAAATGAGATTTTACGATTATTGCTGAACGTACAAGTGCCTACAGGGTCACACACATACAGCCGTTGATTCGAGCAGGTGGTTGAACCGTGGTTGGACCATGGTTGAACCAAAGTGTGATTGGACCGCGGTTGGACCGTGGTTGGACCAGGGTCGTTTTGGTACAATAATGATCTGAATTATTGACCAGAGTTAGTGGTATGGTGGTGTGTTATCTGATTATGCATTAGTGGAGACAAGATAATGAGGGTCATGGTCTTTGGGGCCTAGTGTTGGCCATTAGCCTTATCACTTATGCATTATGGAAAATAGAGAGGTAGAGTACCTTTGTGATCAGATCACTCTCTAGCTCTTCTCTTGCTTGTTTTGAGTTTTTCCAGAGCAAAAACACATACACACTAGCTTCTTCTTCTTTGTGAAAGAAGGAAGAACACTAAACACCTAAAACACAACTCCCGGAAATCTGTTGCTAGCACACCAGTTCGGGAGAGCTCGGGTTGAAGTCGTGAGACGCTCTTCAGCCGGTTACAACGGTTCGTGTGGATACCGTAGAGGGGCGAGGCCTTTGTCTGGCTCTAGCTGATTCGGTTCTACAGTTGGGTAAAAGACCTCAACTGAACAAGGTATGTAAAAATTGTTATACGGTTTAGCTCCCTTCACATGGATCCTCCATGTGTATCCGGTATTTCCGCTGCGCATACATGTTGTATTTTGTGCTTTTGATTGTCAATTGCATGAACCGGATACCTACAAATACATCATATAAACAATCGTCTTCCGTGTGACACACGGGGTATTGTACTAGTATAATATCTATAATAACATAACTAATAAGATGATTATGATAGAAAGTGGAAAAAAAGGAAATATAAAACTAACTTGAATGATGTACCTATATTAAAGATGTTTTCTTCTCAGACCATCAAACTAGTTAATATTATATGATAAACTATTACCTTTAATTAAGAGCTTTAAGAGTCATGAGACTTAGTATAACATTATGAATAACTTAAAATATGCATCATTTTTTTATAGAAATATGTTAAGTATATTCTATTTTTCTTATATTACTATAATATATATACATACATACATATATATATACATACATACATATATATATATATATAATATCATAATACTATATAATGATGTACTTTTTTATCATTTGTTTTGATATACAATTGATAATGAGTACATCTAGGAAGTCCATGTCTGTCTATATTCTCGAGAGCACTCTCATAATTAAGTCAATAAAGTGTATGAAATGATATATTCTTGAGTAAATTCAAGAGAGTGAGATGGAGAATTTTTACCGGTAACTTTTTATGATATAATTGAGATAGGATTGTAATAGGAGATTCAACGGGATGACAAATCCTATTTAAACTATTTATCTTAGACTTGATCAACAAATTAGGGTTTAAATTTGACATTTTTCTTTTTATGTTATATAAAATAGTTAATACTCTGATTTTTTTTACTTTCTAAATGACCTTTAATTTTATATCGTATATTAAAACATTTTTAATAAAAATAAATTTCATTCATGTAAACTTAGTATTCCTTCTCCTTTTCTTATTATTTACATCATATGTCTTGCTATTTTTATGATAATTATGTGATAAATATTATATAATTTTCTCTCCCAATACCTCCATGCAATACATAAAATAAAAAATTGTTAGTCAATTCTTTTTATTATTAAGTAATATTTGAAGAAAAAAATAATATCTTAAATGTTATCATTTTAGTATTCGAAATCCTTTTCTCCATCCCATTTCATACTTTTGAAATTATATTTTCTATATGTTAATAAATTATTAATTATAATTCTAATAATTTTTTAAAAAAATTTAAAAGTGTCAAGTGAATAAAAACTAATTTCACAATTGTTAAATAAATTTAAAAACAAAAATTAATTAATTGATCAATTTAATTTTGCCACGGATTAGTCACCGAAGTATGTCTTTGGCAATTTTTGCCATAGCGTCTTTCCGTTTCTAATCTGTCGCAAAATGAGGTTGGACGCACTAACCACTTTTGCCACAGCATGTTTCCGTTTCTAATCCGTGACAAAATAAGGTTGGACCCACTGACCATTTTTTCTACAACACAAGCCCAAGCTATTCCTTGGCTAAAAGAAATCGGACCTACATGGTAAGTTTTGACACGAAAAATGCTGAAGCTAGTCCGTGGCTAAAATTTTTTAAGCTATCCCGTTGCTAATCCGTGGCAATTTTTGCAACAGAGCCCTGCTGTGGCAAATTTTCCGAAGCTAAACCCATAGGAAATTTGTAGTGTATCTAGGATGCCGTAGGACCGTTGAAAGATTATTACATATTTTGAATGCGTCATATTTCAAAGATACGGAAAGATCTTCACAGATGTGGCAAGTTCTAAAATAATAGAAATTTAATTTGGAAAGTTTTGGTTTTAAAAAACCCAAATCTGGAGAGATTGTTTCTATATGTGGTACTAGAACTTGAAAATTAATTCTATAAAGTTTTCTGATCGTTAGGAGCAAGCTTGAATGTTGTGAAGGCTCTATATAAATGGTGAAGCGCCCGTATCCAGATTTTTTTTAAGAGAATAAAAAAAAAAATAGTTAAATGAAAGAAATTTTCGAAAATACCCTTGAAACCAGGGATACGTAAACCTATGCCTCGACACACAAACATCATCCATAAATACTTATTAACACCGAGATGTCATAAAATGTAAGGAAATAAATCAGCTTAATAAGTCATAAAACAACCCGGCAAAACGCCAAAATAATATCACAAATCAGGTCCCGGCAAACTGCCAACAAGGTAATGAACCAATTATGACATCTCAAAATAAATCTTAGGCAGCGGAAGATGAATATCATAAAATCGTGATAAAGAAAACAACATGCATATGGGTTCTATGGATCCAACCGAGAGATGATGCACAACTACTTGCTAAGGTATCCGCGTCTGAACTCCGAGTCGAAAGATAGAGGCGAGAACAACACGCTGACTAAGGTCTAAAAAGCAACGGTGGCGATTATGTGAGTCGCCTACTCAGTGAGCATCAAAAGTCTAAGGACACATGAAAAGTGAAGTCATGCTCATGGGGTGAGTTGTTCACGAACACAAGTATAGCATACAAGCAATATTAGAATCACACACCAACACATAGTCATCTTTTCGCATTATTGTATTTATTGTTCAGTTTCAACGTATTTTGTTATTATTCTGGGCCCTCTACTGTGAGTCAAGTCTCGGTAGCGCATCTGATCAGATCCGGGTGTGAAACCCAAGTGTCAATCCTCAGAAGGGGTAGATTCTGAGGTCAAAAACCACCGATAAACCTCGAGTGGCTGCTAGCTCCCTGAGGGTGCGCTCAGACACACCTAACTGGTGCAAGTCTTCCAAGGGTGCACCTACCTTCCCCTGGGATAACCATGCTAAACCGCATAAAGTGACCCGAGGGTATCCAACCCTCCCTCGGGGCTACCGGTCGACTTCACAGTAGATTTTAGTAATTTATTCTTAGTTGTTCTTTACAGTTATGTGTACCATACATTATGTTTTCCAGGAATGTGTGAACTTTATGTATTATACTCATATCCGGGCCTTTGGCCCACAATCTCACACTATCGCCAAAACATAACAACATGTTATATTCCATAGCAATTACTTACACCGAAATTAGACATGTGAGAGCAAACAGGCACATAATTTCAATCACGGCATGTAGCAAACAAGGCAAGTAAACTAACTAACCACACCAACATGCATTCACAAAACATATGTAAAAGACTTGTAATGTCACCTCGAAAAGTTGATTATGACTTCTCCTCGAGCCCGACTCCCTAGCTCCCGGGGTATTACCCGTGCCTGAATACCGGCATATAAAATAATCACTACACAATTTAAGACGTAAAAACCGTGCATGCATGCTTAGGGTATACTCAATCCGAGTAATTCCCGACCATAACTATCCGATTAAGAAATCTCTGAGTCTAAGTTCATAAACAGGTTCTCGGGCCTAAGGCCCACTTCTTTAAGTCCATACTAACCAATTATCCAATTGGGCTTCAAGCCCGTTCTATAAAGTCCATAACTTATTTAATTGTTATTAGGCCTTAAGTGCAAATCTTTAAGTCCATGAAAACATTCTAAGCTTTATAATTATTTTATTGGGCCTGGGCCCGGTTTTCCTAAACATCGTTCTAAAGTTGTTTCCGAGCCCAAGAGTTGTTCAACCTAAAACCCTATCCGTGTCGGTAAGTCTTCCGGCCACACTCTCTAACTCCCCACTCTCGATTATCCACTAATCTCATATAGAAATAAAAGTATATACACCCAATAAATCCATTAAAACATATACAAACGAAACCGGGACTAAACCGGAAATAAGTACCCTTTAGTAATCGAAGAAGAAAAGTACGTTCTGCTGGACAGAACCCGAGCCCTTGCCAGAAAATTCCCGAGCCTCGCCGGATTTCGGTCAGCTTTGCCGGAAAAGTCAAAACCAAGAAGAAAACAAGCCTCAGCTGCACTACTACCACAATCGATCTGCCATCATCCAATAATCATCCAATTCTCAACAAAACCACCACCAACAACAACTCGAATTTAGGAAATTGTGGCATAGAATCCTTACTGGAATAAGAACAAGTGGGTCGTCACTGCCCATCGTCCACAGCTCCAAGATGAGTCCAAACGGCGTGACGAATCACGTGCTGCAAGCTCTACCACCGGAAATCAGAACCACCAGCAACAGACCGCCATCAAACACATCGCCATCCCGTGACCAAAATCCAATCATAGCAACCCCCCACGCATACGCCGAGCCCACCACCCAGCAATTACCGGCCACCAACAAATGCACACATACCGTCATCAATGAACCATAACAACTTAAAGAGACGAGTGGAGGAAGAAGAATAGATGGGCGGCGAGGCTTACCAGCACGGCGACGACGCGGTGGCGGCAACACCTCGCGCAGGCCTCCACGTCACAGCTGCGGAGAGCGATGGCGGCATACACTCGAACTCGATCTCGAGTTCTCCGCCCAATCCTAAACTGGCGTCCCAACCCGGCCTCGGTGCAGCAACGACGACCAGTGAAGGAGAGGCGATCGTCGACGAGGGGGGAAGAAGATGGTGTTGGTGTTGGCGAGAGAGAAAGGGAAGGAGTGATGGGTTTTGGGAATCGATTTGAGGGGAGAAGAAACGGAAGAGATAGGGAAAAGAAAAATGGAGAGATGGTGGGGTATCATGCCGTTGATGGCATGAATGAAGAAAATTGTGGGAGACAAAGTCGTTGAAGGCAGCGGCGAAAAGGAGAAAAAAATAGGAAGGGAAGGGAAAAAGGAAAGAAGAAGAAAAGGGGGGTGCCTAGGGCTTGACCCAGCCGGCCAAAACGACGTGTCGTTTGGCTTGGCTTGGTCAACTCGCCCAGGTTGACCCATCCCTAGGTTTTTTTTTCTAACCCAAAACGACGTAGTTTAGACTAAAACTACGATTAACTTCGTGTTTCACCCAGAAACGCATTTTACATTCGACGAAAACTCGAACACGACATATTACCCACTTAAAATTAATAACTCCAAGGAAAATAAATTTTATTTCCGTCACCAGAATCTATTTTTTTTTTAATCTAAAAAAAAAACAAAAAACCGTGGCGGTACAAGAGGTCCCAACAATCAAAAGAAGATTCACGAGAGTGTGTTCTCTTCATACACACTCTCTTCTACTTAAGATGTGAGATCTTTGGAAGAGTAGGTTGCGAGTCTTATCCTGTAAAAGATATAGTATAGACTACAAGAATGCTCCTATAACAGGCTTGGGTGTAGGTTTCAAGTCTGATCCTGCAAAAGATTTGGATGTAAATTGCAAGTCTATCTTGTGAAACGGTTGGTTATACCGCTTCGGTTTTACCCATGAAGAAACCATGATAGCGAAATTGTAAACTCTCATGGGAGGACGTTAAGTAGTGGACGTACTCATTTGTAAGGAACCATTATAACCTGGTGTGATTGTTTTTACTCACTTTATATTTTTACTCGTTTTATTCTTGACACATTTGGTCCTAGTAAAACACAATCTGTATATTTATTTGTTTTGTGGTTTATTAACTGTGTTTGGTTTCTGTGAATCCCAAATTTCAAAATGAGTTGAAAGAGCTAATTCACACGCCTCCCCCTTCTTAGATAATTCTGGCCAACAATACTAATACTCATTTTCCAATAAAAATAAAAAATAACATTTGATTAATTACACAAAAAATAGAGAAAAACTAATATTATAAATGCAAAAAAAAAACAATATAATTTGAAAAAATAAATTCACTCCCCATAAATGATTTTGCAAGTAGCGACATAGTATATATATGCATATATAATGTTTATCAGCTGATGGAGATAGGTTTTAACAAATACAAATCTTATTAAATATATGTTTGGTCTTTCCACACTATTAACCATTAATTATGCCCCATACTCCCTAAAATGATTAATTTGGTCCCTTACGCAGCTAAAATGGAGGTTAGCTGATGTCGTATGTATTAACAATTTTAAAATTTAATGTGCCCCACAATTTAAAAAACTGTTCGTATACAAAAAAATGATATTTAAATAGTTACATAAAAAATATAAAAATATATGAAAATGATTGTCAAAATGTAATTGAAAATGCAATTGGGAAATATTAATTCTCACCTGTACGATAAATTCTAAGATATGTATTGCATAGCACGTCAAATCTGGTTAGTATTATACGAGGCCTACCTTTTTTACACACATTAGTTGAGTTACAACATGTCAGAAGTTTAACATTTATTTCAAGAAAATGAAATAAAAATGTAATTAAGTTCTTCTTGGGTTTTGTTCTCTAGTTCTACCAAAGATATGTCAAATTTACAGTAAAATGTTAGGAAATGAAAAACCCAAGACAACCAACTGTTACTTTTATTTGTTCGTCAGATTTGGGCATGCAACATTCATTTTAGATTCAGAAAAGAAAAAAGATTTATTCAAAGGGAAATGAGACCCTAGTGAGGTGGGACCTGACCACGAGACCCTAGCCCTCTTGTGCTTTTTACAAAAGAGTGTCAATGATATGGTGAGCAAATTTTCTGGAACCGACCAAACTGTGTCATACCGATTGGTAGGGGCTGTAAACGAGCCGTGCCGAGCACCAATATAGGAAAGCTCAACTTGAGCTTGAAAATAAATTAATGAGCTCCAGCTTAGCTCAAGTTCAGTTAAGCTTCAAAATGTGAGCTCGAGCTTCAGGTTGACTGATACTAAAAGATTCGAGCTTGGTTTGACTGAGCTTGCAAAAAATATTGACTCTTTTGAGTTAAAAATCCAAGGTTGCAGTAAAATATATTAATAAAAAGCTCGATTAACTTATACATTAATAATGAGAAAATATAAGGACATGGCCTCTGTAAAGCTTATTATCAATTACAACAACATAACAATTAACACCATAAACATAATAATTTGAAAATTTAAAGCACCAACAACAATGTTTATTCCATAACTCCTTTGCAACTGGCCATCTGCACATGTTTCACCTCCAGTTTGGATTTCTGTCACTTTCTATCTCTACTCCTTTGCAACACAAAAATAAGCACAATTATTTGAGAGAACTACAACATAGCTAACTCTAATCATGCAAGAGTAACTAGTTTTTCTTAAGTAGAAAGGAAATTTTTTTCCCAACTTTAACCATTCTTGAATCTTCAAGAGTACCAAGAAAAATGTATAGAAGATCCAAAATCAGCTAATAAACCAAAGTAATTTGCAATTAACTAGACATATATCAAACATTATAAAGTAATTTGTTTCTCTTTATCTTTTCTTTAAGAAGTACTAACACAACCACCTCTCCAATCAGTGACTATATAGGCTTTCTGCAAAAGCCACTACCCACTAGAGGTTCTTAAAATAGTTTAGATCATATTCACCATGTCCTAGACACATAGATAAGAAAAACCAGATAGGAAAATAAAAGTCCACATAGGATTCTCAAATTTAGGATCAAAACATGCCGTATAGTAGTTGTAAAAATGATAGTACTTAGAATGCATTATACACAAGCAACTAAATCGCAGAATTATGATTTCTTCGGGCATTGGCACCTAAAAAAAATTAATAGTAGAATATTCTAATAATTATAGCAAAATAGAAAATTAAAATAGAAAGCTAACCTAGCTCTTTCTCTTCACTGATGGAGATGACACAACCAATCACCACAGCACAATAGCAATTGCACAGTTTCTAGGCCCAACGAAGACCGGGAAGGATCAATGACCCTACTACTAGTGCTAAAAGTGGCTTCCGAAGCTACTGTAGTGATGGAAATACTCAAGATATCATGAGTCACTCATGATAAAAGGCGGTACTTATTGCTCTCTCCCTTCCACCGACTTATGACATCAAAAGAAAGAGGATTTCCTTAATGAATATGGCAATCATCTACAAGATATCTTTGAAGGTCTGATCTTGGAGATGGACGTGATGCCTTTGAACATATCTTGTATATTCATCCCATCCCGATCAGGAACTTTAAGAGCCTAAATTACCATCAATATTAGGAGCCATATTTGTAGTTTCAGCTCCTCCAAGCTTACTGTAACATTCTGTAAGTATCCGGTTCATGCAATTGACAATCAAAAGCACAAAATACAACATGTATGCACAGCGAAAATACCGGATACACATGGAGGATCCATGTGAAGGGAGCTAAACCGAATAATATTTTTTCATACCTGTAACGGTTGAGGTCTTTCACCCAACTGCAGAACCGAATCAGTTAGAGCCAAACAAAAGCCTCGCCCCTCTACGGTATCCACACGAACCGCTGTAACCGGTTGAAGAACGTCTAACGACTTCAACCCGAGCTCTCCCGAACTGGTGTGCTAGCAACAGGTTTCCGAGAGCTTTCGTGTGTGGTGTTTTTCTCTCAATTTTCAGACCACTCAAGAACTCTTCTCAAGCTCTGAAAATTCTCTCAAGAACAAGTGTGTGTGAGGAAGAAGATGAGCAATAGTGATCTGATCACTCAACCCTCAAAGGCATAATGCATTAGTGGAGTTAATGGCCAACATGGTGGTCCACTAAGCAACACGATTATGTCTCCACATAATCATTTTTCCCACTAAGCATTATCATCACAACTCAGCATGTTTTGATTCAAAAAATCTGACATTTAGTGAACCAAACCAGCCCAAAAATGACCCTGGTCCAACCACGGTCCAACTGCGGTCCAGCCACACCTTGGTTCAACCATGGTCCAACCACGGTTCAACCACCTGCTCGAATCAACGGCTGTATGTGTGTGACCCTGTAGGCACTTGTACGTTCGGCAATAATCGTAAAATCTCATTTTACAATTATAAGCAAAGAGCGGCGTCTAGCAACACATCATTGCCACCCGAACGACAAGATCAATACTGATTCCACGTGCCTCGGAACATGTCATCGTCCCTTCGTCCCATTATCAAGATTAAACACGAGACATGGAATATGTCAATCTCGTATATGTTTAATCTCGGTTTCTTGATCCTCGAGTTAACCGGTAAAACGGATACCAATGATATCATATATCATTATCCGAGCATGGCCATGCATTTACGGTTCAACTCTATCAAGAAACACTCCGATAATATACCCGTTATATGGGTTGGACGAATCCCCTCTGGATCATACAAAACCCACTACACACTCATCATATACCCAATAATTACCCTTACGTCTATCCAGTTACGGATGACCAGGAATAATATCAAAGCATATGACTCACATGTTGGGAACCCTGATGATCACAGGTCAAAGGACAATACATTATAAGAACCGCTATCGACAAAACATATAACGTTCCATGTAGCGTTCTTATGTGGGTCGGTCCAGTCCACAAGTTCTCTAACTTGTACCCGTATGTAGAATTCATATCACATATGCAATTCTCAACATACGCTAGTCTTAATTTATTATTACAACCCATCCATAATAATAATCGACTAGGGACAATTTAAGAATATGAAATATTCCAGGGTTATAAGTATGTGCAAGCGTTTATCTCATAAACGATACTTATTGGAATAACCTTAATGCGTATACATGACTACAAATAATCATCCACGATTGGCTTTTGGGCATATTACACTAACATATTCAGCCTCATATTCTCCATAAATTTCAAATAAATTTTTTTTGCACCTTTAATATGTTCTCTCGGCCAGCTTGGTCTGAATACATTTGAGAAAATGAATAGTCAATAATTTTCATTTTCCCCCTCGGATAAAAAATGGCACCCAAGGGGGATAACCCCATCCGGAGTCCTATAACTTTTTCCGAAATCCCATTTAAGTCCTATAACTTCCAAACAATCGTTTGGAGTCCTATGACGTTTCAAAATATCACCAAAGAAGTCCCCGTCCATTTTTCCGTCATTTTTTTGCTGACGTGGCTGTTAACTGTTTATGCGGAAAGTTAGATAAATGAAATAAAAAGATAAAAGTAAAAAACATAATTCAAAATTTGAAAACTTATTTGATTAACGGTTAATTAATGACAGTTAGCGGGAATTAAGAACTGATTAGTGTTAATGACTTAACTTTTCAACTACCCCCACTTACACTCTCTCCTTCAACCGAGCCAACCCACCCGTGAACCCGTTCAAGCCCTTCTTCCTTCCTCTTTCTCCCTTCTGCTTCCTTCTTCTTCCTTCTTTCATGCCATAACCCCAACCCCGATTCCAACTACAACTCCAACCTCGACCTCAACCCCAGCCCCGACTCCAACTCTTACTCATTCACATTAACCCAGTAACGGCCTAGTGTTTTTTCTTGAGTTTGGGAGCAGTTGGGGAGTTAGATAGCAAGCAAGCGATCGATAGGAGTCCGACAGTGACCGAGCCGATGGAGGAGCACAATAACTATTGGAGGCGAGTTGAGAGTTAAAACCCAGCAACGAAAGAAAAGGGGACGGCGATGTTGGGTTTGAACGAAGCAACCATTTGAAGAACTTAACAAGACTGATCGACGACAACAAAAACATGAGGTGAGTTATTAGTTTCCAGTTAATGCGTGGCCAAAAACCTAAATCATGCAGTTCTGAAACACCCGTGTCCAATTTTACAATAAAATACTTAAACACAAGAAAATTACCAAAATACCCCTGAAACCCAGGACACGAAATCCAATCTCAAAACTTTATCTGGAAATAAATTCTTAATATTCCGAGATGTCATAAAGAACAGAAACAAACCGGCTTAACAAGCCTCAAGTCAACCCGGCATCCTCCGATACATCATCAAATACCAAATTCTGGCAACCCGCCGATAAAGTAATCAAAATCAAAATGACATCTCATCAAAATCCAATGCAGCGGAAGATAAAGATAAAATAAAAACAAAAGTAGAAAATGATATGCAAGTCGGCTCTATGGATCCAACCGGGAGAAGAAGCACAGCTACCTGCTGGGATATCCACGTCCGTACTCCGGAAAGGAAGAAAGAGACTGCACGCTAACTAAGAGTCTGAAAAACAATATTGGCGATTATGTGAGTCGCCTACTTAGTGAGCAGTATAAATCTAGTTATGAAGGTGTGCAAAGCAAGTCCGAAAGGAAAGAAGAGAGACAAACACAAGTAAGCAAACACACAATAACCAGTACTAACATGCCATCCACACAAACAAATAGTTTATATTTTACATCTGTTGTGTGATAGTTTTCTTATTATATTTATTATTCAGGGCCCCCTACTGTGTGCGTCGAGCTCGGTCCCGTCTCATGAGACAACCAGGCATAAGCCCAATAAAACCAGGCATGAAGCCCAAACATATCCATAGAGAGAGAGAGAGACAGAGAGAAAGAGGGAGGTAGAAAGGGGGAGGTAGAAGGAGGGAGGTAGAACCGATCATCACAGACCCATATTCTAAACCGCATATCACATGCTATCCCGCATGCAAACCCGAGGGGTATCACTTCCCGCTCGAACCAACCGGTCATCAGCACACAGTAGCCTATCTTCTACTGTACATTATCTTTATTCACAAATTATGAGTTTATGTGTGCCAAGAGTTGTGATCTAACAGGATTGTGTGAATAATCAACTCAATCAAATATCCGGGTCTCCGACCCACAGTACATCACACATAACACCAAAAATCACACCACATGTTATATTCCATAACAAACCAATAATCATGCTCATCCAGCAAATAGTAACACATAGGCACACAATACAGATCACAACATGTTAGCAAACAGGGCATGCAACTCAAACAGACCAATCTAACAAGCTCATGCATACAAACATAAAAAGACGTATAAAGTCACCTCAACGACGATTGTCCTGTGGAGCTTTCCCCAAGACAAATCCACCAGCTCCCGAGGTGTTACCCGTGCCTGAATACCGGCACACACAAATATTACAAAATAATTACAACCAAACCGTGCATGCATGATAACTAAATGCTCAACTGAGTTAAACCCGTCCCTAGCTAGCCAATTATCTAATTTCTGGGTCTAAGCCCAACAAGGTGTTCTCTCACCTAAACTCCGAGTATCGGGACCTAAGGTTCACCGGGCTTAAACCCAACTAAGTCCATAAGTAGTTCCCCAGCCCCAAGGCCTATTCATTATGTCCTTAACGAGTTCCCAGGCCTAAAGCCCATCTAAGTCCAAATCCAATTCCGGGCCTAAGGCCCACTTCCTTAAGTCCATAATCCACCAAGTATAAAATTGGGCTCAAAGCCCGTTACTTAAATCCAAGGGTTATCCACAAGTTGGATATTGGGTCTGGGCCCGGTTCCCCTAAAACCGTTCTAAAGTCAACCCGAGCCCAGATGTTCCCGGCCTATGGTTCTACCTGTGTCGGTAATTTCCCGGCTATATTCCACATATTTCTCGTTCTCGATTTCTATTATGTATATTACCAACAATACATAACCCAATCCGAAATTATAAGTACATGCCAAGAATGAATACAAATTACACAACATTGGTAATACCGTTAAGTGCTGGAATAAAACCCGAGCCTTCGCTGAAAAAATCCCGAGTCTCGTCAGAAAATTCCCGAGCCTCGCCGAATTTCGGTGAACTCACCGGAAAACACCCAAAGCCACCAGAACAACCACACAAACACTGCCACTGTTCGGAGGAGGACCATTTCAGCCAACAACCAACACAAAACAGAATTGAAAGAAACAGAAAGGTTGCGTCCTTACCTGGAGAACAACACAAACTGCCCGTGAAGCACCTCTGCCCAACACAACTCCAACACTGTACCCGGACAACAGCCACCACCTGCACTGCCGGCAAGGAACCCACACGACACAGCCACACACCCGACCGCCGGCAGGAACCACCCAAACACACACAAACAAAACCCAAACCCGATTAAAAGACAACCCGAGCAACCAAATTAGCACAACTCAGCCAAGCAACAGAAAAGGAGAAAAAAGAGACGACGGCTTACCCACTAACGGCGACGGCGGCGCACACCTGAACTCAACCACCAGTTCTCCCCCCCCCCCCCCCCCAGTTCTTGTCACGTCGAGCCCTCCTCTTCGTTCGGTGACGGCAGCGGCGGCGTGGAATCCAAAGGCTCATGAACTCGACCCCGACGCTGCGTAGAGGAAGAATTCGGGCGGCAGCGACATCGTGCGAACGAGAGGACGCAAAGAAAGAAGGTGCAGTCAAGGAAGCAAGGGAATTGGGGTAGGTTCGATTTGGGGAATAAGGGATTGCAAGAGTGGAGGAGAGGATGAGGGAGAGAGAGAGAGAAGGAAAGAGAGAGAAGGTGGGAGCGGCGGCCAAATGAGGAAAGGGGAAAAAGAAAAGAAAAAAAAAGAAGAAGAGAAGAGAAGAGGCTGGCTAGGGTTTGGCCGCCCTAGTGGACGACCTGTCGTCCGCTTAGGCACGGTCAACCCCCCCTGCCTGGTCAACGCGCCATCCTTTTTTTTTTCCTTCTTTTCCAAAACGACGTAGTTTCGATTGAAACCACGTTAAACTTCGCGTTTCACCCCGATCTCGAATTCGTTTCCCACGGAACCCGAACCATGAACAATACCAACTTAAAATTGACATTACCAAGGAATAATAATTTATTTCCTCGACTAAAACTCGAAAATACCTCAAGGGCAAAATTGGAATAAAAATTCTGAAAATTCCGAAAATCAATTTATGAAAATTCGTGGCGTTACAGTTCTACCCCACTTAAGAAAAATTTCTTCCTCGAAATTACAAGATATGAAACATCAAAACAAATGGGGATACTGCTCCCGCATATGGGACTCCACCACCCAAGTAGCCTCATTCAGGGAATGACGGCTCCATCTGACCCGAACCATGGGAATGGTACGACTCCTCAACTATCGCTCTTCCCAAGCCAAAATCTCTACCGGCTCCTCAACATAGGTCAAATCCTCAGAAACCTCCACCTCTGTCGGGGATACAACATGACTAGGATAAGACCGATAATGCCTCAGCATCGAAACATGGAATACATCATGTATGCGCGACAGCTCCTCCGGTAAAGCCAACCTGTAGGCCGGCGGACCAATCCGCTCAATGATTTCATAAGGACCAATATAACGAGGGCTCAACTTGCCCTTCCTCCCAAACCGGATAACACCTCTCCAGGGAGCAACACGGAGGAAAACTCTGTCACCTACAGTGTATTCCATCTCCCGACGATGCTTATCGGCAAAACTCCTTTGCCGGTCCTGAGCAGCTCTCATGCACTGCTTAACCACCTCGATCTGATCGACAGCCTCCTGGACTAGGTCCGGACCAATCACCTGTCTCAAACCTTCTTCATCCCAACAGATCGGACTACGACACTTCTGCCCATACAAAGCCTCATAAGGCGCCATACCGATACTAGAGTGATACCCGTTGTTATAAGCAAACTCAACCAACGGTAATGTCACATCCCAAGAACCACTAAAGTTGAGCACATAGGCTCTAAGCATATCCTCCAGTGTCTGTATGGTTCTTTCCGACTGCCCATCGGTCTGCGGATGGAATGCAGTACTGAAATTCAGCTTAGTACCCAAAGCTGACTGTAAACTCTTCCAGAAGTGGGAAGTAAACCTCGGATCCCTGTCCGACATAATGGATAGTGGAACTCCATGTAGACGGACAATACCCGAAACATATAACCTCGCTAGCTTATCCATTGTATCCGTCTGCTGAATCGGTAGGAAATGAGCTGACTTGGTCAACCTATCAACAATGACCCAGATGGCATCATATCGACCCCGGGTCCTCGGTAACCTGATCACAAAGTCCATAGCGATATGCTCCCCCTTCCACTGCGGAATAGCCAAAGATCTCAACTTGCCGGCAGGAGCCTCATGCTCAGCTTTCACCTGCTGACAAGTCATACAGCGAGCCACAAACTCCGCAACATCCTTCTTCATCCCGGGCCACCAATAATGACTCTTCAAGTTGTGGTACATTTTGGTGCTACCCAGATGCATGGTATATGGCACATTATGCGCTTCATCCATAATCCATCTCCTCAAATCATCAACATCCGGAACACACAACCGATCACCGGTCATCAAAGCACCATCTTCCCGGACATAGAAACTAGAACTCTCTCCACCGAGAGCCTTATCCCGCAACTCTGCTAAATGAGAATCACCATACTGCAACTCCATGATCTTATCCCTCAAGGTCGGCCGGATGCTCAAACTGGCAAGCAACGCCCCAGTAACATCCACCTCCAACTGTGCATCCAACGACCTCAGCTCTACCAAGAAAGGCAGAGCATAAGAAACTGAGTCCTCATCCGCGGAAGCCACTCTCTTCCGGCTCAATGCATCTGCAACAACATTGGCCTTGCCCGGATGGTACTCGATAGTACAATCATAGTCCTTCAGAAGCTCAATCTAGCGTCTCTGCCTCATATTAAGCTCCCTTTGGGTCATGATGTACTTCAAACTCTTGTGATCCGTGAAAATCCGACACTTCTCACCGTACAGATAGTGTCTCCAGATCTTCAAAGCAAAGACCACAGCAGCTAACTCCAGATCATGGGTCGGATAGTTCCTCATGTGAGTTCTCAACTGCCTAGAGGCATAAGCAATCACCAGACCCTCCTGCATCAAAACACAACCCAAGCCCAGACCAGAAGCATCACTGAACACCATGTACTCCACTCCGGGTCTCGGAACAGTCAGAACCGTTGAAGAAGTCAACCGACTCTTCAACTCCTCAAAACTCTTCTGACAACGGTCATCCCAATCAAAAGCACAGCCTTTCCTCAACAGCATAGTCATGGGACCCGCTATTAAGGAAAAACCCTCAATGAACCTCCGGTAGTAAGCAGCAAGTCCAAGAAAACTCCGTATCTCAGATACACTCTTCGGTGGCTCCCAATCCATGACTGCCTTAATCTTGGCCGAATCCACCTTAATGCCCTCACCGGACACAATATGCCCAAGAAACGCGACCTCATCCAACCAAAACTCACACTTGCTGAGCTTGGCATAGAGTTGTTCTCCTCTCAACCTCTGCAAAACCTGTCTCAAGTGGTCCTCATGTTCAGTCTTACTACTCGAGTAAACCAAGATATCATCAATGAACACTACCACAAACCGGTCTAGAAATTCATGGAAGACCTGCTGCATCATACACATGAACACTGCCGGTGCATTCGTCAGACCAAATGGAACAACCACAAACTCATAATGACCATACCGAGTGCGGAATGCAGTCTTTGGTATGTCTTGCTCTGCAATCCGAACCTGATGGTAACCAGATCGCAAGTCAGTCTTCGAGAATACAGATGCACCCTGCAACTGATCGAACAAGTCATCGATCCTAGGCAAAGGATACTTGTTCTTCACAGTCACCTTGTTCAACTGTCTATAGTCCACACACATCCGCATACTGCCATCCTTCTTCTTCACAAACAAGACTGGGCACACCTGAACTCAACCACGAGTTCTCCGCCCCCCCCCCGGTTCTTGTCACGTCGGAATATTAAGAATTTATTTCCAGATAAAGTTTTGATATTGGATTTCGTGTCCTGGGTTTCAGGGGTATTTTGGTAATTTCCTTGTGTTTAAGTATTTTATTATAAAATTGGGACACGGGTGTTTCAGCTTGGTAGCAGAGCGGGCTTCAGATCCTTGGTTTCTAAGAAAGTGTTTTAAACCTTGTTTTCAAAGTGATTTCTGTGTTTATGCCTGTTTCCGGATTTATGATTTTAAAAATGTTTTGACTCATTTGCATTCATATAGGCATTGATATGGATCACCAGGGGCAGCACAATGCTGAGGATGATGCCGCTACTCATGTCTCCGACAATGTGTCAGTGATGCAGGTTCCCGTTGGTCAGGGGAACAATAATGCAGCAGAGAATAATGCTGCAGGTGGAGGAGGGCAGAATGTTGTGCCACCCGTACCGCCTGTTGTGGACCCAGCGTTCTAGCAGTATCAGGCCTTTCTGCAGTGGCAGCAGTTCCAGCAGCAGCAGCAGGGTGCCCAGCCGGTAGCACCTGCTGCAGCAGGTGCTATGGAGAGTGGTTACAAACACATGGATAAGTCAGTAGTGAAGGAATTCTCTAGTGAAGAGGGCAAAGCCAAGGAGTTTGATGATTGGTTTCGCCAGGTGGAGAATGTCCTGGAGAAGTTCACTTGTGCACCTGAGCAGAGGGCTCGATTTGCGGCACACAAGTTCACGGGATATGCATTGACATGGTGGCAGGAACTTGTGGCCAACTTACCGAAGCCTTTGGAGATGCCTTGGGAGGATTTCAAGGAGAAATTCTACAAGGAGTTTGTTACTGTTGGTTTTCTAGAGGAGCAGAAGAAGCATTTTCTTGATCCGGTTCAGCTTTCAGGATCTAGTTCAGCATCCTTCTCTCCTATGCTAGGGAGTTTGTGCCCGATGAGGTGACTAAGTGTAGGCGGTTTGTTAACGGCTTACGTGTAGAGTTGGCGTTAGCTGTAGCTGGTGGAGGGCACAGGACTTGGGAGGCAGTTTGTGAGGCTGCTTTTGATGCTGAGAGGGTTCAGTTGATCGGGAAGGAGGCTCCGACACCCGAGCAGAGGAAGCAGTCATCTGCTTCAGGACAAAAGAGGCAGTATTCTGATGCCGGAGGTGCAGATTATTCTGGTGGACAAGGTTCTTCTTACCAGGGTCCGAAGAAGTCCCGAGGGCAGGGTTATGAGGGTGGACCAGGCAGATCCTCAGGAGGACGGTCCTATCAGTCTAGCTTTCAGGGACGGGGGTCCTCGGCACGATTCTCGGGTACATGCTGGTATTGCAATAAGCCGGGACACCAGAAGTCATCTTGCTACAAGTGGATTAAAGATAATGGTGGCAGTGGTTCCCAATATACAGTACAGAGTTCTGTGGCTAGTGGTGCTGTTTCTTCTGGTCTGAATAGGGGTGGTGGACAGCAGGGTCGAGGTCGTGGGGGTTCTGGAGCTTCGAACCGCGGGGGTGCGACTCAGTCTGCTGCAGCTCCTAGGGTTTATGCCATCACCCGGGAGGAGGCTGTTGATGCTCCAGAGGTCATAGTAGGTACCTTTATGGTTTTTGGTCAGTATGCACATGCTTTAGTTGATCCAGGCTCAACACATTCCTTTGCTTCACGTGCATTCATGACCACTCATAACATAGAAGATGATAACCTTAGTAGACCCCTGAGAGTCCGTTTACCCACTGGTGATATAGTAGTTGTTGATCGAGTTTGTAGAGATGTATCAATAGAGTATGATAGTGAGAGTTTTCCTTCTGATCTTGCTGTCATGGACTTGGGAGAGTTTGATATTATCTTGGGCATGGATTGGTTGTCTAGACACCAAACAGTAGTTGATTGTCGGGCCAGGGAAGTGTCTTTGTCTTCTCTGTTGGGGCGTAGATTGGTGTTCGTTGGAGAGCGTAGAGCCCTAACGGCGTGTTGTATCTTGGCCATCCAAGCTTTCAGGATGATCCGAGAGGGTTGTGATGCGTTTCTTGCTCATGTGGTCGATTCTTCGGTACCAGTACCTGGACTGGAGGATATCCCAATTGTTCGGGAGTTTCCCAATGTATTTCCTGATGATCTACCTAGGTTGCTTCCGGAGCGGGAGGTGGAGTATACAGTTGACTTGGTACCGGGAGTTGCACCTACTTCTATACCGCCCTACAGAATGGCTCCGGCAGTACTTCAGGAGTTGAAGAAGCAACTGGAGGAGTTATTGGATAAGGGTTTCATTAGACCGAGCATCTCACCATGGGGTGCCCCGGTCTTGTTTGTGAAGAAGAAGGATGACAGTATGCGGATGTGTGTGGACTATAGACAGTTGAACAAGGTGATTGTGAAGAACAAGTATCCTTTTCCCAGGATCGATGACTTGTTCGATCAGTTGCAGGGTGCATCTGTATTCTCGAAGATTGACTTGCGATCTGGTTACCATCAGGTTCGGATTGCAGAGCAAGACATACCAAAGACTGCATTCCGCACTCGGTATGGTCATTATGAGTTTGTGGTTGTTCCATTTGGTCTGACGAATGCACCGGCAGTGTTCATGTGTTTGATGCAGCAGGTCTTCCATGAATTTCTAGACCGGTTTGTGGTAGTGTTCGTTGATGATATCTTGGTCTACTCGAGTAGTAAGGCTGAACATGAGGACCACTTGAGACAGGTTTTGCAGAGGTTGAGAGGAGAACAACTATATGCCAAGCTTAACAAGTGTGAGTTTTGGTTGGATGAGGTCGCGTTTCTTGGGCATATTGTGTCCGGTGAGGGCATTAAGGTGGATCCGGCCAAGATTAAGGCAGTCATGGATTGGGAGCCACCGAAGAGTGTATCTGAGATACGGAGTTTTCTTGGACTTGCTGGTTACTACCGGAGGTTCATTGAGGGTTTTTCCTTAATAGCGGGTCCCATGACTAAGCTGTTGAGGAAAGACTGTGCTTTTAATTGGGATGACTGTTGTCAGAAAAGTTTTGAGGAGTTGAAGAGTCGGTTGACTTCTTCACCAGTTCTGACTGTTCCGAGACCCGGAGTGGAGTACACGGTGTTCAGTGATGCTTCTGGTCTGGGGTTGGGTTGTGTTTTGATGCAGGAGGGTTGGGTGATGGCTTATGCCTCCAGGCAGTTGAGAACTCACGAGAGGAACTATCCGACCCATGATCTGGAGTTAGCTGCTGTGGTCTTTGCTTTGAAAATCTTGAGACACCATCTGTACAGTGAGAAGTGTCGGATTTTCACGGATCACAAGAGTTTGAAGTACATCATGACCCAAAGGGAGCTTAATATGAGGCAGAGACGCTGGATTGAGCTTCTGAAGGACTATGAGTGTACTATCGAGTACCATCCGGGCAAGGCCAATGTTGTTGCAGATGCATTGAGCCGGAAGAGAGTGGCTTCTGCGGATGAGGACTCAGTTTCTTATGCTTTGCCTTCCTTGGTAGAGCTGAGGTCGTTGGATGCACAGTTGGAGGTGGATGTTACTGGGGCGTTGCTTGCCAGTTTGAGCATCCGGTCGAACTTGAGGGATAAGATCATGGAGTTGCAGTATGGTGATCCTCATTTAGTAGAGTTGCGGGATAAGGCTCTCGGTGGAGAGAGTTCTAGTTTCTATGTCCGGGAGGATGGTGCTTTGGTGACCGGTGATCAGTTGTGTGTTCCGGATGTTGATGATTTGAGGAGATGGATTATGGATGCGCCATATGCTATGCATCCGGGTAGCACCTAAATGTACCAGAACTTGAAGAGTCATTATTGGTGGCCCGGGATGAAGAAGGATGTTGCGGAGTTTGTGGTTCGTTGTATGACTTGTCAGCAGGTGAAAGCTGAGCATCAGGCTCCTGCCGGCAAGTTGAGATATTTGGCTATTCCGCAGTGGAAGGGGGAGCATATCACTATGGACTTTGTGATCGGGTTACCGAGGACCCGGGGTCGACATGATGCCATCTGGGTCAATGTTGACAGGTTGACCAAGTCAGCTCGTTTCCTACCGATTCAGCAGACGGATACAATGGATATGCTAGCGAGGTTATATGTTTCGGGTATTGTCCGTCTACATGGAGTTCCACTATCCGTTGTGTCGGACAGGGATCCGAGGTTTACTTCCCACTTCTGGAAGAGTTTACAGTCAGCTTTGGGTATTAAGCTGAATTTCAGTACTGCATTCCATCCGCAGACCGATGGGCAGTCAGAAAGAACCATACAGACACTGGAGGATATGCTTAGAGCCTGTGTGCTCAACTTCAGTGGTTCTTGGGATGAGACATTACCGGTTGAGTTTGCTTATAACAACGGGTATCACTCTAGTATCGGTATGGCGCCTTATGAGGCTTTGTATGGGCGGAAGTGTCGTAGTCCGATCTGTTGGGATGAGGAAGCTCTGAGACAGGTGATTGGTCCGGACCTAGTCCAGGAGACTGTCGATCAGATCGAGGTGGTTAAGCAGTGCATGAGAGCTGCTCAGGACCGGCAAAGGAGTTTTGCCGATAAGCATCGTCGGGAGATGGAATACACTGTAGGTGACAGAGTTTTCCTCCGTGTTGCTCCCTGGAGAGGTGTTATCCGGTTTGGGAGGAAGGGCAAGTTGAGCCCTCGTTATATTGGTCCTTGTGAGATCATTGAGCGGATTGGTCCGCTGGCCTACAGGTTGGCTTTACCGGAGGAGCTGTCGCGCATACATGATGTATTCCATGTTTTGATGCTGAGGCGTTATCGGTCTGATCCTAGTCATGTTGTATCCCCGACAGAGGTGGAGGTTTCTGAGGATTTGACCTATATTGAGGAGCCGGTGGAGATTTTGGCTCGGGAAGAGCGACAGTTGAGGAGTCGTACCATTCCCATGGTTCGGGTCAAATGGAGCCGTCATTCCCCGAATGAGGCTACTTGGGAGGTGGAGTCCCATATGCGGGAGCAGTATCCCCATTTGTTTTGATGTTTCATATCTTGTAATTTCGAGGACGAAATTTTTCTTAAGTGGGGTAGAACTATAACGCCCCAAATTTTCATAATTTGATTTTCGGAATTTTTGGAATTTTTATTCCAATTTTACCCTTGAGGTAATTTCGAGTTTTAGTCGAGGAAATAAATTATTATTCCTTGGTAATGTCAATTTTAAGTTGAATCTGGGACGTTACAAGTTCACTGCAATAGAACTATTGATGCAGAAATGTTGTTGTATTTACTGGATTGTGCAGTGCTTTTTGTGTGAAATTATGTGGTTTCTACTGGACATTTAGGTAATTTTGGGCATGGCTACAGTTAAGGTTTCTTCTTCAGGAACTGACGTGCGTGCTTATTTCTGGTCCCCTATTGTGGGGGTAATTCTGTGTTTTCTTAGGATTTTTGTTGTTGTTACAAGAAGGGTTTGGTTCATTTGTTCTATGGCGAAATTCTAGTTGTGGACTGCTGTATGATGGAGGGTTTTGGGTTTCCACCGAGATTGATGAAGACAGATTCAACTACTGGTCGATTAAAGATTGGGCTGATGAGGTTGGTGTTCTAACTCCAACAGGGTATGCTTATGGTCCTTGTGGTTCCAATACGCTGAAGCTTCTTGAAGAGAGTGATGGCTGCGTCTTGGATATAATATCCATGTTGGAGAGGATTGACATATTCTTTGTCTTCTTTCACGAGGGTGCACTTGGAGAAGCAACGAATGAGGGCATTGTCCCAAATGTGCACACAACCCTAAGGTATGCAGATGTGGTAGCTGTGGGGCATGGAGGGAACGGTGAAGTTGAACATTAGAGAGGAGGTATTCATTATGCAGATGAAGGTGTCATTGTCGTGCAGGTTCCACAGGAAGTCTTGCAATTGATTGGTGCTCAGATTCCAATTGACGATATTATAGGAAATGAAGATGAGGCTGTAGTATGAGGCAATGTAGAATGAGGATGGCATTGATGGAGAGAATGTGGAAGTACATGATGACATGTTAGATGGAGGGAATGAGGTTCCAGAATTAGGAAATGAGAATGGTAGGACTGAGAATATGGGGGTTGTAGATGGGGTTGATACTGTGGTGCAAAATGCAAATGGCATTACTGGAGAGAATTTGGAGGTAGAAGGTGATGGTGGTGAGAATCAGCAAGTGGTTAATGCAAATGACCAAGATATGGAAGTAAATTTAAATGTTGGAGAAGAAACTGGGAGTGATGGAGGTAATGAACACAATGGAAGGGCTAAGGATCAAGATGATGGACATCCTATATTGACCCAACAATCTATGACTGAAGTTGGGCATGTTGTGTTCACCCAAGCTTTTGTCAATGAAGGTGGAGAATTCGCTGGTACTGCCGCTGCTACAAGAAGGTGGACAGATGAAGATGTTGGGGAATCCCGTTGTGCTGCTAGAAGAAATCAACAGAAAGAAGTTAGAGATTCCAGCAGGGCTGCTTCTAGAAGAAATAGGCAGAATCACTCTAAAGTGGTT
Source organism: Turnera subulata (assembly GCA_028386065.3). Taxonomy (NCBI): domain Eukaryota; kingdom Viridiplantae; phylum Streptophyta; class Magnoliopsida; order Malpighiales; family Passifloraceae; genus Turnera; species Turnera subulata. The sequence goes on along the minus strand of JAKUCV010000176.1, from coordinate 245,504 downwards.
GATCCAAGTTGGATAAATGAGAGGAGAGCCCCTAATATTGACTGCTTATCTTTTAAAATATGGTTATGGATCCAGAATCTATTGGTGAAGTATTCGATCCAGATTATAAACCCCAATTACAATCATGAAAAATAAGATAATGAATGTGAAGAAGAATGTGAAGAAGAAGATGAAGGTGAAGAAGAGGATGAAGGTGAAGCTAATGCATTACTAGAAGAAGATGGAAGATTTGAGAATGAGGCTGAAAATGTAATTAGTGATTCTAATATTAATCCATCTGATACATCTGATGAACAAATTGTAGAGGCAAGAGTTGCACGTTACAATCTGAGGAGTTCAAAGTGGAATGGTGGGCAGTGTGATAAGGGGAAGAGAGTTGCTATTCCAGGGGCTGAGGGGCCAACTAATCTAGGGTATGACATAGATTACATGGACTCAGACGATGACTTCAGATTTGATGATATAGAAGAATCTGAAGATGAGGTACCAAGAAGACACAAAAGCAGGTTTAAAACTGCAGACATAATAGCACACACCCCTCAATTTGATAAAGGCATCATCTACTTGAAGATTGAAGATTTAAGAGCTGCAGTTAGTGATTGCTTATTGAAAACCCCACGACCTTTGAAGTATAAAAAAAATTGTAGGGAGGCTGTTAGGGTGAGGTGTAAAGTTGATCATTGTGGTTGGTTTATGCATGCTATGTTCGACAAAAGGCTTGAGTGTTATCAGGTGAAGGACTCTTTCCTTGAACACACATCATGCATTGCCACTTTCAAGAATAAGCGAGCACATTAAAAGTGGATTGCTACTAGGTTCTTCAACAAGATGCGTGCCTTACCAATGCTTTCTGTTCCTGCTTTGCGGATGTTGGTGAAAGAATTCGTCAATGTTGATGCCCCGCCTGGTAAGATCACAAGAGTTAGGGATTTTGCAATGGATAATCTATAATCCAATTGCAAAGCTGAATACAGCAGATTGCATGATTATGCAGAGGCTTGTGTCATTGCCAATCTAGGATGCAGGGTGTTTGTGGTGGATTTGAGGCCAACAATTGGTCAAAACCCACTGCCAATTTTCAACAAGAAGTACATCGGATTCCAATATTGCAAGTTGGGGTTTTTAGCAGGATGTAGGCAAATAATCGGCATAGATGGTTGTTTCTTCAAGGGTGTTATAAAGGGAAAACTCTTAACAACCTTTGGAAGGGATGGAAACAATCAAATGTTTCCTATTGCATGGGTAGTTGTGACTTCTAAAAGCAATGAGACATGGGGATGGTTCCTGCAAAGACTGGTTCAGGATCTTGGGATTGCTGATGGAGGCGAAGGTTGGACTATTATGTCTGACCAACATAAGGTATGTTATGTTTTAATATTTATCACTGCAACATATATGTTATGTTTTGCTTATTGTTTCTTGTTGTCTAAGTAGTGTTTAATGGTTTGTGTAGGCAATCTTATCTAGTGTTGCTTCTTATCTGCCTAATGCTGAGCACAGACTTTGTGCAAGGCATATTTATGCTAATTGAGGAAAAAACACAGTGGAAGAGTTTTGCAACAAGCTTTCAAGAGGAGTGCTAAATCGTACAATGTGGCAGAGTTTGGAGCAAACATGAATGAACTTTTCCTGGAGAGTGAAGAGGCATACAATTATCTTTTCAAAATCAACCCTAAGTTCTAGTGTAGGGCATTCTTCTCCACAGTGATTAAATATGAGATCATTGATAACAATCTTTGCAAAGCATTCAGTGGAAAGATTGTGAAGGCTTGCTGCAAATCAATATACTCAATGCTTGAGGATATTAGGACAATGGTGATGCAACGATTTTAACATAATCTAAGTATTGGCAAAGGCTGGCGTGGTGATTTTTGTACCAGAATCCGAAAGAAAATTAATGAAAACATGCATGAGGCCAATAATTGCCTGTTGTTGTTCATCAACGGCTCCTAGTATGAAGTTGAACATAGGAGGCAGAAGGTTGTTGGTGATTTATGGAAGCGAACTTGTATTTGTAGAAAGTGGGACATGACAGGAATCCCATGTTGTCATGCTATTGTAGCAATTTATGGATTGAATGGAAGGGTGTAGGATCACATGTCAGATTGGTATGGCAAGTAGAAGTATATTAAGGCATATGAGCAACATATGGTGGGTGTTCCAAGCTCTGAGCTCCGGCCTTCATTGGGACGGCCAGAAACACAGCCTCCACCTCACAAGAAAATTGTTGGTAGACCACAGAGAAATAGAAGGAAGGAGGATCATGAGCTACAAAAGAAGAAGGGAATGAAAGGTAAAGCCATTGAAGATGACAATGATATTGCTGAAAAAGGAGGCAAAGTCAGCAGAAAAGGAAAGCTTCAACTATGCCAAATTTGTTTCGAGGAAGGCCATAATCGCAAGACATGCAAACACAAAGATAATCTCAATTTCACACAACCAAGACCTGCACGCAGACCTCCAAAGTTGACTGTAAGTGTAAATTATGTGATTCATTGTTACGTGATCAAATGTTAGCATTTAACAAACAAACATCTAAATTGTTTGTAGGTCTAAAGTGCTGCTAAGAAGAGAAGGCAAAATGAAGATAATGCAAGATATGGAGTTTTTGTGGATCAACAAACTGGACAAGCAATTCTAAATGTAAGTAATCAATTACAATTGCTATGAACCAATGATCAAACTCAGTTTTATTGATCTATAAAGTTGTCATATGACTGGCTTCGAATGTTCTCAATGAAACAGTTTCAATTCATTTGTAATTGTCAGCCTGGTTCATGAAGTCAGAGGGTGATAGGAAGTTCATCGAGGGGGAATACATCCATGCCTATGTGGAACATCCCTGCACAGTATGCTTCCCGAGAAATGATTACACCATAGGAGTTACAAAGGAGGAGAAATGCTGCAATGAGCGACACAAGAAGTGTGGATCAACAGCAATAAGGTGGAAGTCAAGGTGAAAGATCAACTTCAAGAATGCCTTAAGGGTGAATGAAGCTATGTGCTATGTAATAGGTCAGGATGGAACCATATTTATTTTGGCTGAAGTTGATTAATGCTGTAGAGCAATATCTACATAATGTAAGCCATAATTATATTGCTTTAATGCCTGCGTACAATGGTTATGGCTATATTTTGTATGATCACTTATTGATATTGAGCTCTTGCAATGTAGATCAACTTTTGTTTAGTCTATCTACTTCTATTTCATGTGTCTTTCATTCTCATTCTGCCTATATTGCAATTTTTGGTCTTGTTGTGATCTTGTCCTTGATGATTGTCTAGTTTTTTTGAGATTCTGCCCACGATTTTATTTCATCTTCTTCTCTTGTTCATCTTGCATCAACTGCCCCATTGCACAAAATAGATAGCACTTTTGCATAAGCCAACACAGATGCATTCTCACTTAAAATATAAGGGATAGAGCTTCATGATTCCATTGTAACTGATAGAACTTCATACATTGAAGCTTTTCATTTCATTACACTAACACATAACAGAAAAGACAATACCCTACAGACAAGGACACATTCATTGCCATTCTATTGGGACACATTCATTTGCATTCTACTAGGATACCATTACAATTCTACAAGGACACAACTCTAAGACACTATTCTAGGACACTATTCCAGGGCACACTACTAGGGCACTACTAGAGGACGCTACTCTTGGCCATTAAATGCAGCACATGCCAAGAACACCAATAAGAGAGCACATAATGCATATATCCATTTCTTCAGTCTTTCCTTCTCTCCTTCCAACTCATAATTGTGAGCCCTCAGCCTCTAATTTTCTTCCACCAACACAGAATTCTGGGTCTTCAACATTTCAATGTCTCCCAACAACCCAGAATTCTCGGCCTTCAACAAGCCATAATTAGGTGCAGATGCCAGCTTTACAAGCCTCGAATCTCCTTCCACAATTATGTGGTGTCCTTGAAATTCTTTCAAATACAGGTAGTCCACAAAAGCAGTTCGTCCTTATTGTGTTCATCCTTCTTGTTGTATTTCTTTGGATGGTTTTGAGTTTGAATGCAATAATTGTTGGTTTGGCTGTTTGATTTTGGTGTGAATGCATAGGGAGGTTGAGTGATGGAATGGCTTGCTGGGTAGAGTGGAATGGGTGAATGGGCAGAGAGGAATTTGGTGAATGGTAGAGAGGAATTTTGTTGATTTGCAGCTGGAGGTGCTGCCTTTTAATGAGGGAGGTGTTAGAGGTTGCGGGAATGGCACCATCAATGGCGGGAGCAATTACAAAAAGGGGGAAGAAAGTTGAAGTTTATGGCACCAAAATTTCCCCCCCAAATCCGACGTGGCAGCATACGTGGCATTACATGTCATAGATAACAGAAAAAGATGAGGGAAAAAAGGACAGGGTTCTGACGTGAACCATTACATGTCATAGATAACAGAAAAAGATGAGGGAAAAAAGGACAGGGACTTCTTTGGTGCATTCCAACGAGTTTTGCAATCCTTGACAAGTCTCCTTCTTTGTTTGTTTAGTTGCTAGAAAATCTCCGTTAAAGTAAGACGCCTTGCCTCAGTACTATTACTGTAGACAATGCTCTCGTAACTAGTAGTAACTAGTAAGTCTCTACAAACCACACGAGTTGTAACTAGTAACAATCAAAGATAGGCGAATGATTTTGGGTTTTTTGGACCTGAAAAATTGTAGAACAACTCAATAAGTAGTTGTAATACTAAAACAAATTCTTTATCTATAAATTGTTAATGCAACGAAACCCTTTTATTTATACATCTGGCAAAACCCTTTATTTATGCTTGAAAATTGAAAAGCATGATCTAAGACTTGAAAATTTTAATTTATACCTGTAGGTTTTAGTAATGTCGATGTCAATTAAGAAGGAGGAAGGAGCATGAAGGAATAGGAGAAGAGGGAGGATTGAGGAGGAGTAAAGAGAAGAAAACCCAAATGCATTTCAATCAACGAAAAATACTTGAGGTTAGGGATTTGGGAAACCCTTCAAGGCTTTATAGAATTCTTTCTGAATGAGTTGCTTGAGCTGGCTCTATGAAAGTTCTTTCATACTCTTGCTTTTCTCAAGAGCTTTCCACCAAGCTTTGGCATGCCAATAACTTCAACGGTGTGTAGGCCACTCGTTGTGCGTTGCTAAATCTCTGGAGTGTAGTAAATCTCTAGTCGATCTAGCCATAAATTCAATTTTTCTTGATCCATTGCCCCATCGTAGACTGATATTCTTTCGGCTTCCACTTTGAAGAACTCAAGAACCTATGTGGCTGTACTTGAGTCATCACTGCTAGCATCATCTTCATAAGCTGATTTTTGCTCAAATGCATTGCTGATTTCCACTTTTTCCTCCTTCGTGGTTGGAGTATTCTCTCCTTTTGAAGGAGGCATAACCATCTTTCTTTTGATCCAATTCAGGACAGTAGCCATACCGAATGACAATTTGGCCACTTGTTCATTGAGCTTTGCAGAAGATGAAGCTTCTTGATCACTGGCCATCTTGGCTGGTGTTTATACAGGATGCCTATGAACGTTTAACTCCACCAGTGGTTCTTTAGTAACTTTATTTCCGGATTGGTTTGCACCATCCACAGGTAAGAACGAAATGCTCTGCTACCAAAATAGGATCTGCTTGAACTTCTCTGTAGTGAGGGGAGAATATAAACAAGAACGAAATGAAAAAAGAGAGAGTGGAAGAAAGCAAAAAAAGAGCTTTATTAAGCTTCAATAAATTTCCAATTCCAACAAAGGCAAAGACTAGGTGTATTTATAGTAGCACCCAAGCATTGGAAGGTAAGTGAATCCTTCACAAAAATAACAAACTTGCTAAAATATCTACACTAAATATGCTTGGCAGTTCTATAAACTTGGTCAACCATAAATTAGTAGTTCCTAATTACTTGGTCAAAGAACCATTAAAAATAATAGCTTATGACTTTTTCTACTAACAAGATCTCCTGATCAGTTTGTCCCGTTTAACATGTGGGACGTGCGTAAAACAAAGACATTCAAATACTTTAAGAAAATTCATGGCAGGTTTATACTTGTACCATGCCTCAAAAGGGTTTTAGTTCTTCATTGTCTTCATAAGAAGTTTATTTTGCAGGAATACTATTGTGTTTGCAGCCTCTGCCCAAAACTTCTTAGGCAAATTCTTTTCATGCAACATGCATCTGGCCATTTCCACATTGAATCTGTTTCTTCTCTTGCGAACTCCATTCTGTTGTGGAGTATAAGGGGCTATGACTTGATGCTTAGTGCCTTCCTTTTCACAAAACATTTGAACTGATTAGAGGTGTATTGCTTGCCATTATCAAACCTTAAAATCTGAAATTTACACCCACTTTTATTTTCCACCTGTACCTTAAATTTTTAGAAAGTGCTCCCAAGTTCTGAATAAACTTCAGAAAATAAATCCTGCACATCCGTCTTAGATCATCTACAAAGATAATGTAGTAACGGCTACCTTTGAGTGAAAGAGTTCTTTGAGGTCCTCCTACATTAGTATGGATTAACTGAAGCTTCTTTGTAGCCCTCCATGTGACTGTTGGAAACGGAAGTCTACCTTGCTTCCCATATTAACAAGTACTGCAATCTGTGGAAAGGACATCAAAAACAGGTAAATCCCTTACAATATCTAAGGTTTGCATTTGGAGAAGTCCATGATGGTGATAATGCCCAAGCCTCTTATTCCACAAATCAGGAATATTTACTTTTTTTGGATAAGCTACTACTTCCTCCTGAACTGGATCTAACGAGAGTCTTTTGGCTTTCATTTGCACTCTAAACAAATCCTAGCATGTAGCATCTTTGGTATAGTAGCATTGATCTTAAAAAATACCTTGAAGCCTTTTTCTAGAATTGGACCAACACTTAACAAGTTTTGATTAAGGTCAGGTACATAAAGCACATCTGAAATTGTTTTTGTACCTAATTGTGCTGTTATGGCAATGGTTTTTATTCCTATTGCTAGAATATTACCACCATGACCTATCTTCATCCTTAGAAATTTGTTAGACTTCAATTATTTGAATAGCTCCTTTACATGAGTCATGTGACTAGTAAAACTAGTGTCTATCAACTAGGACTCACTTGAAGAATTGTTGAAAAAAAGGTTGCAATAAAAATCTAATCTTCCTCCTCTTCATTAGCATTCTGTGCTTCTACATCTTGCTGCTTCGTTTAATTCTTTCAAATAATAGTTTCGTGCCCAACTTGTTTGCATTTGGCGCACTTAACATCAGGCCTTTTCCAGCATTTGAATAGAGAATGACCTGTCCTGTTACAATGCTTGCAATGAAGGTACTTGCTCTTGGAGCTTCCTGACTTGTTCTTGTTGTTGGAAACACCTTCTCCACTTGCTTGCTTGTTTGGTTTGTTCTTCCATTTCATTTTTCTTCCCACTATCATGCTTGGCTTGCAAAGCTTCTTCCACAGAGCCCTCTTCCCTCATAACCCTACGTTGTTCTTGTGCCTACAAGAAACGCAACAACTCTGTGAAGGTGATTTTTGTTTGGCATTTTCCAATGTCGTTATGGCAGTCTCAAACTTTCAGGAACAATAACCAGAATTTTTCATCTGTTTGGGAGTCTTTAAACTCTATACCAAGTAATCTTACTCTACTTACTACATTCAAAAGTTTGTCAAAGTATTCCTTGATGGTTTCTGACTCCTTCATTTTTTGTAATTCACAATCTCTAATTAAATTTAGCATTTGCATACCTTTAATTCAATCATCTTCTTTATATCCTTCTTTGAGAAACTCCCAAATTGCTGCTGACTTTAGAGACATGCAAGCTTGCTTTTGCCTTTAATTTTCTGATTCTTTTGTCCTTGGGATATTTGATTTGAGTCATTGTTAGATTGCCTCGAAGTGAAGGAACTTCATAATCTTCATCAATTGCTTCCCGCAAATCCAAAGCTTCTTAGGTAAGACTCCAGTGACACAGCCCACATTTGATAGTTTTCACCATCAAAGACTGATGGTGCTAATATTGAGAAACTAGACTCTCCTTCTATGTTTGACATTCTAGGGTGACTCTCACAACTCACAATTTTCTAAATATATATATATTTTTTTCTCACTGATCTCTGAAAAATGATGCTCCGCTACGAAGTCAAATGACCATCTCAACCAAAAGCTTAAGTTTATGGTTGAGGCCCTAGGACTTGTTTTGGTCCATATTGCTCTCTAACATCCTCCCTCAAGTGAAAGCCCATTGGGCTTGAAATTTACACAAGCTCATCCATACCTTGTGCTTTTTAATTCAGCATGGAGGGGTGGCGTGGGGATTCGAACACAAGATCGTTTGACTATTTTGTTTGTTTTTTTTTTTTGAGGAGAGGAGATGACATATGGGTTCAAGTTCATATCTAGGATAAAATCTACTAATGGGATCAAATCCCTATGTGGGACTAAATCCATTTTATTAATTTGAATACTTAACATATTTGTAGACAGGCATATAGGTAGCTTAGTTTAACTCCACTAAGCCACTTACTCACTACTTAATCCACTAATATATGGATAACTGACTAACAGATTATAACCCCACTAACACATGTAGTCATAGTTTTTAGTTTTAAACAAATCGACAAGCTTAACTACGTATTATCTACACTGTCAAAGTCACATATTCAACACTCCTTGACTTTGATGATGCTTCATTCCTTTTTTACTTTGATGTTGATTTAGTCATGGAATGGTGGGCCACAAAGAAAAACTCCTCCTCTTCTTGGTTAGCAACATTAGCTTCATTTGTTTGTTGCTGCTTACATACCCTTTCTAATCGCATTTGTTGCAATTTCTATCGGGTCTCCATCAACACTTTACCTATGGATGAACTCCGTTCTCGCAGTATCGACATATAGAAGATGGACCATACCTCTTAAAACATTTAGAAATTTTTTGTTAGAATTCTTCTGAAATTTTTTTATTCTCTTGATCAATACCTTCTTTCTTGAACTGTGCAACAACGACAATATACCTTCAAACTGATCATTCTTCGTTGTTCTTGAGCTCGTAAAGAGCCCACTAGCTCATTAACTAACATGTTAGCTAAATCTTTAGTTTCTTCAAGAGAAGAAATTTTAGCTTCATACCTTTCTGGTAAGATAACCAAAATTTTATCACTATAACTAGCATTTTACTATAGAAAATAAAAATTATATTAAAAATATTACCATCTGTCCTTAAATTTTTCAAGTGATATTAATCCTTCAGTGTGCTTTGACATTATACAATATTGTTAAGAATTCCTATTGTTGCTATAAGTTTCTGACTTTACTTTCTAAGTGGGACTTCCCCAATGTTCCTCACTTATAAGCTCATTCCACACATCTTGAGTAATCCATGAAGGATTATACCCAGTAGTCTCACTAATATTTTCTTTTTTTAATGTCCCAAAGCATCTGATCGAGCGTGGTTGAGTGCACCCTTGACACACTTATAGGACACTTTGTTCCATATTTGTCGCACAGCCTCTTCACTTATATCTTCATCCCAATAAAATTGTTCCTGTTCATCAAATTATAAATTTTATTAAGTTATTATTGGTCTTGACATAATAAGGAAATCAGTAATAACAAATAAATAATATATATTACCTTGAATACCCTCCACAAAAATTTTTATGCCTCTAGTTGACCTTTTTCCAAGAAGTCCAAGGTTCTTTATAAAAGAACTTGAAGTTTGCAGTGATATTACGCAGAGCTTTTATCCTAATGAAACTATCATAGAAACAAAAATAGTTATCAACAAAATAAAAGCATTAAGATTAATTCAGTTAATTATATCAATAAATCAAAATAACCAAAATTCACTACTCTTACCTTTGACCTTTTATTTGCAATTGGTTTTTTCCTTTTGACGTATTTGGGGATGATTAGGACCACGAGGTTGGAATTCAGCTTCAAGTTTTGCTTCTTCTGCCTCTCAACCACCACCAAGATCATCAGCTATGTGTTCTGTTTCTTGTCTTTGTGAATCACCATCAGGATTATCAGTTGTGACTTCTATTTATTGTCTTTGTGGACCACCATCAGTAGAATTAGTTGTGATTTGCACTTCTTGTATTTGAATAGGAGTTGTAATAAAATGTTGCCTTGTTTGTCCTCTACCAACAAATGACTTATTGGCTGGGGTGCATTGTCTGGCATGGTGTCTCCCTCGCATCGCTAAAAACTTTTCAAAAAAAAGTCAATGTATTATAAAATAATTGTAAATATGCAAATCAAAGAGTAAAATGGAGAAACTATCAAGCATGCATTACAAAGGTTCACTATATTATTTAAAATAATTTATGCTAATCATCAGATATATCATTATTTGCGTCATTCTTTTTGCAAAAATGCTCTGATTGTCAATGCCATCATTTGCACCCTCCTCCGCTAAATGAACCATATTCTTTTTCTTCCAGATTTATACTACTTGTGTTTTCAGATTGAGGATATTAGTTACCAATCACATCATAATAGAAAATGTACAAGTTAGGTATAAAAGAGTAGAGATTTCAGGACATTAGTTGCAATTTTCCTGAATGAATTTTTTAAAAATAGAAATAGATAAAATATGTAGTCGACTGGATAAAATTAAAATGTTACAACCAGAAAGTTTAGAGAATTGAAAGAGAAGAAAGGAAAAGATGTTGCAATAAACTAGATATATATTGTGGGTAAGTGACGGTCCATGTAAGGTGCGTTACTGTCCCCCACACAGTGCATTTCTCCACCATCAAATTAAATTTTGCAGGATTATTATGGAGGAAAAGTTGTGAGAAAAAGAAATGGGACAATCTTTATCTTAACATTTTTAAGAACAGTAAGATAAAATTTTAATTAACAAATGAATTGTTTAAAAATAGAAATAGATAAAATATGTAGTCGACTGGATAAAATTAAAATGTTACAACCAGAAAGTTCAGAGAATTGAAAGAGAAGAAAGGAAAAGATGTTGCAATAAGCTAGATATATATTGTGGGTAAGTGACGGTCCATGTAAGGTGCGTTACTGTCCCCCACACAGTGCATTTCTCCACCATCAAATTAAATTTTGCAGGATTATTATGGAGGAAAAGTTGTGAGAAAAAGAAATAGGACAATCTTTATCTTAACATTTTTAAGAACAGTAAGATAAAATTTTAATTAACAATTTTATTAATTTTATATTACTTTTTTGTGACCATTGTTAAAATTTCTTTTTTTGCTTTTCTTGCTACTCTTTTTTTTTCATCACCAATAGAACATGTAATTTATAAATTTAAGTTCTTCATATAAAATGATTATATTATTCAAAACTTTTTCTAATTTTCACAAGATGTGATTTTTCTTGTACTAAAATATCTCCATTGTAAAAAAAAAAATGATTCACTCTCTTTTGGGATTAAATTCTGGAAGCACTATTTTATTGGATAATACAAAGTGAATAAATTAAAAAATACTAAAAACCCAAAATATTACCATTGACTTATTATACTCAGTGAATAAATTACAGTAATTAACACCTTAGAAAACATAATCTAAGGAATTATTACCTTAATAAAAATTAGGAAGATAGATCTTCAATATCATTGTAATTACTTCTTGCAATTCTTCCTCCAATTCTTATTCGGATCGAACTTAGCTTCCTTGGATATTATGTCATCCAAATTTGCTTCTTGGATTAAATCAGGTACTTTAGTCGGGTCAAAATTTAGTGTGATTTTCTTTTTCATTTCCTTTTCCGTATTTTGTTTAGTTAAACCCTTTGAATCTTTGACCATAAATTCTTCATAGTCATCTTCATCAAATGAATCCTTAACATACATAGAATCTATGCATTTTCTCATTTTTTTTTCCTTGACTAACCAGCATTAAGTATACGAGAAATAAATAGAGTATGTTGGCCCAAATCTTTTGTAGATTTCTGGAATACAATACCCTTCATCTAAAGATGTGGGATATAGAGCATATACCATTTCAATATTCTTCTTTTTTTTAATGTCAAAGTATTCCCATTCCAATTTTACTATTGCAAATCTAAGGTAATTACAACAAATAAAAACAATTAGGCAAATGACAAGGAGCAATATGGGGGGATTCAATGGGATCTAGCGTTTATAGTTCATAGAAGAAGAAAAATAGGTTGTGATTGCAGCTTCTGGTAGAAAAAGAAACTTCATCAAAGCTGCTAAGTACTTTATAAAATGTTTGATAGAACTTCAGCAGCATCCCATGCCAAAAAGAATTCAACCCACTATTTACTGTAGAAATCAGTTACCTAGCAAGTCCATTTCAATAGTTATCTTCTTGCAAAAAAAAAAAACCAATAGTCATCTGCATCTCTTACTTGCCCCCTATTGTTTTTTTAGCAAGGGGAAGTTATATTAGTACAAGCAAAAATATGCGAACAAATGTTTTTTTAAAAAGGCCAAAAGATATGTACTGGGAAAAAAACGGTGTGTTTTAGACTAGGTTAGGGGCTTTAGCCAAGCAGCCGAGTATAAATATCTAATTTCTTCTTTCTCCAAATTTTTTTTCTTTCTTTGACCGTTCTCTCCCTCTCTCACAAGTCTCCCCTGTTTCTTCTATACTCTTCCTCCACAAATTGAAACCCTAACCATCAACGCTACACACCACGCTGGACTCCTTCCCTCTTTCGTCTCCTCCCAACGTTCTAATTTCTCTTCCTTTCAGTTTGTCACCAATTAGTATAAAAAAAAAAATTCTACTCATCTTTTACTTACATAGATGTAAATTAGTGATTGAGTTACCTGACTTTGTTCTCAACAGGTAACCTAAATTAATTATGATCTGCATATGGTACTGACAACATAACTGAGGAAATTAAGAATCTTATATAGCTGCCAATGGGGCATAGAAACGTTTTGCGTATAGATAAAAATGCTCATTGTATTCAAACTTTAGATTTAAAAAAATTCACTCAGTATCCCCTTCTTAATAGAGTATTCTCCTTTCTTTTCTAGACCTGTACAATCTAGTTCATGTTGTTACTATTCTTTTGGCACAGTCATAAAATTTCTTTTTTTTTTTCGAAAAGGAAATACTAAAAATTAATGCTTTATGGATCCTCGCGAGAAGCTCTTTCATGTTAAGAATTGTTGCAGGGTCATAAATAATTTGTTGCTCGAAGTCTTAAGTATGCTTTGATGACGGAATACACCTATGGAGTTGGAGGCATGAGATGTAGATTTGTGTCATAATAACCAATCTGTTTGGTAAGCTCCCTTTAGCATTTTGTTTCCATGATTGAGGATCTATATATGCCTAATTTTCTATTTGGGTTTGTTACTGTGCGAGGGTGATAACTCGTTGGATTTTTGGTTGCTTGGCAATGCATAGTATGCTTTCTTTGTTTATTTCTAGCAAGGTCATCGGAAGGTATGGATTATTTTCTGGCACTATCACACTTCTTCGTTTAATTTATTTTTTTTATTGGCAATGAGGAATTCATATCGGTTGCTTGCTAAATGGAACACTCAAGGTCCTTTCTCTTTATATCCGTAAGGTGTATTGTATTGTACCAAAATAAGTACACAGAGCATACAAAATATTAAAAACTATCCTGATTTATTCCATCCACCCTTAAGAGCTTAAATATTTTTGTCGGAGGCTGTATATATCAGGGATGTCAAAACAAAGTTTGACAAGACCATTTGCAGCAAAATTAGCTTGTCAATGTTCACAATAAAAAAAAAAACAGTCTAAATGTAGTTGGTGCTTTATCTCATCGACCAAGTTTTCTGATACATCCTCTTCACCTTTCACAGTGATCCAGTTGATGGCTAAATTTCACAGTGAGCTGCTCAATATCCTCAGGGTTTTGGTTTGATAGGAAAGCATGCACCAAGCATCTCTAAAAGTACGAGGAAGGTTCCCTTAATGCCAACTTTGCGTGAAAAAATTGGGTAGCCAAGTCAAGAAATACTTGTTTACATTTTATTGGTCCTATCTATTATTTTCGAGTAGCTTTATTTTTTACTTTAATAATTTATTTATTTTTTTACTACATCTAATTAATATTATGTTTGTTATTATAAATGTAATAGGCAACAAAAATTCTAGGTCAATAATATTTTTCCCGGTAATACTTCTGTTATATTTTTTTATCTTAGTTATACACTACACTTTGTAACAATATTTTATTAATATATAAAAATTCTTAAAATTCTAATTTTTAAATTAAAGATATTGCAAAACTGAAATTTAAAGTAAATAATAACAAAATTATAATGGAGAGCATCATTTTTTAATATAAAACAAAATTAAAATAAATTTAGTTTCCTTACACTCATTTTTCTATTTTCCAAGTGATTACCAACCGATGGATACCGCTAAATTGGTTGCTAATTGGTGGGTTAGTTTCCTAAGTGTATATCATCTCCAAATTTTAAACTCATTACAAACCAAAAAAATCAGTTTAGTTTTACAAACTGATTTGCAACTCCTCTTTTTTTTTTTACAACCAAAGGTTTTCCAACTAATTATAGTAGTTTGAAATGGTTGGGGCATACCCTTTCCCAACTAATTTCCAACCATTTTTACTGTTAGTGAAGCCTGGAAAATTAGTAGTGTTATGACATGCAAAAAGATAATGAGCTCGATCTTGTTCTCCATCACTAAGAAGATATATTATTAAATAAAAAAATGGAAATAGCAAAAAGACATCAGACTGATTTCATCTCATATGTTATTTTTTGTTTTCTACGCAAAGATGACTATTGTGAGAAATTGCAGTTACTTACAATGGAGGAAGATCCATCAAGGATGGATTCTGGTTTCCATTCAAATATAATTGTTTCTCTGACAGGTTAGGCTTTATTTCTTTCTTTTATTAGAATAAATTCCATCTTTAAATTTTAGATTTGTATAATAGTTTGAATAATATTATTTTTTTGGAAAGAAATTGGATTAGATTGTGTTGAGAATTTTGTTGATATCTTCTCTTTTGCTATGTATCTTTTGCTAAGTATGCTTATCTTTTTACCACACAAACTGTTACCTAGATAACTTTTTCTCTCATTTTGTATCTGGGTCATAGCGAATATAAGAAACGAATATAAAAAGAATTTGATGTTGTTGTAATTTAAGTCAAAATTTTAAGAAAAAATAGTCACCCTCCTTATAAAATTACATCACTTACTATAATTTTGAAGCATTGCTACTATTCTAATCTAAGTCATAATTTATTTTTAATTACTATTTATTATTAATTTTGATGCATGAATCTTATTAATCACAAGAGTATGATGAGGAAATTGGAGTTTAAGCTTATGAAAATTTTGTTGAGCCTACAAGTCTACATAATCTCCAGCAAACCACATTTAAAAATCGGGAGGAGCTACGAAATATTGTCTATCATATTTCTTTTTTCACAAGGATGTGTCAATGTTATTATAGGTATATTATCATTAGATGTGATAGAGGGGGAAGTTATCGGGAAAATATGTCAGTGATGAGTCAGAAAAGGAATACGACATCTCTTCTTGTAACTGTCCAACTGAATTATGGGGGAAGAGAAATCGTGATAGAAATTTGAGAGTAGAGATAAAGAATGTTTCTAATAGTTACGAGCCATCCACAGATATGTCAGGACATCCTTATGCTCGTCGCTTGACAGAAGACGAGATTGAGCACATTAGAGATATCAGTACGGTTTTTTTTTCAACATCACTTCAAGTAAGTAATTAAATCTTAGAGCAAAATCTTGAACTGCCTACAATGCAAAAGCAAAAATTATAAAAGAAGAATTGGTTAGTCGTTCATAGATAGAAGCTTCGTTGGAAGAATCGGGTCGAGATGGTTTCATTGTGACATCAACTCTGATGAAAATGGTCACTTGACACATTTAATGTTTGTGCAACCTAGTTCTATTATATTGATGAGGAACTATCCCAATGTCTTCATCATGGACTCACTACAAATTTCCAACCCCTTTTGCTTCGGGAGATTTGCCACAGCACTGTGCCAAATTTTTCCACGGAATAGTGACAGCATAGACACGGAAAAACATTAGCCACGGAGTTTCTATAACTATTTCCGTGGCAAAACTTATTATGTGGGTCCATCAATCTTAGCCACAAAATTGCTAGGGAATTTTCCGTGGCAAAAGTGGGATGTAAGTCCAATTTCATTTTGCCACGGATTAGAGACGGACATGTGTTGTGGCAAAATTCAAGCATTTCTTCCACAGACCTACTTTTGTGACTAATCCGTGGCAAAAATTAAGTTGCTGTGGAAAAATTAATTTTTCGTGACAAATTTGAAGCTAATTTATAAGGTATCCCCATCAACGCATTTTCTTCCTTTTTCCCTTCTCTTCCTCCTTACCTTCTTTTTTTTGGATACTAGTCGATTCTTTATTATTTTGGTATAAAAATGTACATCAACATACAAGCTGCAGCCAGTCATCAGAGTCAGTGAGAACCCTCATGAGAGGCCTTGCAGATAGCTACATAAGAAAATACATACATCCTTACCTTCTTTTTTAACACGCTTCTAAGCTAGTAGCAGCGCCACATCTGGTTAAATAAACATAGTTATTATTTAAAAAAATATTAGAATTATATAAATAGAAGAATTTCAATTGCTTTAAGAAAAAATCAAACCTTGGCCAAAAAATTTAGGACTTTGGCTCTATGTAAAAAAAATTTTATGTTGGTTGATTTTTGTTTATTAATGATAAACCATGATTCTTTTCAAAAAAAATTAATATTAATCATTATTTTTCCCTTATTTTTTTTCTGAATAGATATTTATAATTAAGGTATAACGTAGTCTTTTTTTTTAGATGATAGAAGGCCATTATAGTGCAAGAACGTATTATGAAATTTATTTTTAATATTTTTATTATTTAAAGTTCAATTAATACTAATCAACCATGATTTTACTTTATAAAATTAATATTAGTTTTAAATTTCCTATATTCTCCCCTGTGTTTTCTTATGGATTTTTATAATTTTAGTATAAGGATTTCTTTGCTAATTCCAGATGCCATTATAATGCAATCAAATATTTTTAAAATTATTTGTTAAGAACTTCATAATTCATATAGATTTTATATTTTTTTATAATATAACTAGGTTTATTTCTCATTTAACCATTTTTCAACATTTATCTCTTTCTAGAAAGTGTAGGCTTTCTTTAGGATGAGTTGGTGTATATCATGTTTATTTAGTTACAGTAATAAATGATAATAGAGATTAATGAATAAGGTCTTATGTATAATGATATGTGGTGATGTATATTGTTTGGAATCCTTTTTCGAATAGGAACATCAACTAAAAGTAAATGTATATTATTTGTAATTATTTTTTTTATGAGGAGTTTGCATATAAATTATAAGGCTTGGAGGAATATACAAATAGAATTTTAGTTTGATTAATATTGTGTTACTACTTAGATTAGGGGTGAATAGAAGTAATAATTTTTTGTTAAAAAAATAACAATAATTGAATTTGCATATTTGACTATTAATAAAGGATACGGTTGGTGTAAAAAAATAAAACAAATAACAATATTTTACAATTAAAATAAATTTTATTTCAGAAATCCGCGAGATCCTATCCAAATTAAAATCCAAAAATATATCATGGAGATCCAAAAAAGTCTATATGGTATCCAACAATTTATAAATATTACACTGTTCTTTTTTAAATTTTTTCCCATAATATCATTTCCTCTATACATTTGTAAATATCAAATTCAGTTCTTCAAATTTATTAAAAAAAAATTCACATGGATACTTGTAATTAAGCTGTAAGGTAGTGAATATTTTTTAGTAATGATAAAAGGCCATTATAGTGCAAGAACATATTATGGAAACTAATTTTTGTTGGGTTAAGGTAATTAGCATGTGCATTAGTGAATAATTAATTAGCTACTTAGTGCTAATTAGTGATTTAATCTAATTACTTAACCATGTGTCTAATTGATTTTGATTATTGACAAACTAGGTTTGGGAGAATTAACATTCTTTCTCGGGTTCCAAGGCAAGCAACAAAGAGACGGAGTATTCATAAGTCAAGGAAAGTACACCAATGAGTTACTGAAACGAAAAGAGCACATCAACTAAGTTAGACAAAGACGAACAAGGTAAAGATGTAGATATAAAGACCTATAGAGGTATGATTGGAACCCTTCTTTACCTCACTGCTACTAGACCTGAAATTAAGTTTAGTGTTTGTCTATCTGCTACATTATAAGGTTGTCCTAAGGAGTCCCATTTACGTGCTATAAAACGAATCTTAAAATACTTGAAAGGAACTCCATCTTTAGGACTTTGGTATCCTAGGACTGATGTGTTTGAATTAATGGGTACTCTGGTGCTCACTTTGCTAGATGCATTCTTGATCGAAAAAGGACCAATGGTAAATGCCAATTCTTGGGTCAATCACTTGTTTCATGGGCTAGTAAGAAACAAAATTCGGTGGGAACATCCACAACCGAAGCCGAATATGTGGCTGTCGGTTCTTGTGTGCACAAATTTTTTGGATGTAACAAACATTACTTGATTATGGTTTAATGTTTACAAGTGTGCCAATTCTTTGTGATAGTTCAAGTGCTATTAGTCTCACTAAGAATCCGGTTCAACATTCAAGGACTAAACACATTGAAATTAGGCATCACTTTAATAGAGATCATGTTCTTAAGAAGGATATAATGCTTGATTTTGTCCAAACTGAAAGGCAATTAGCAGATATATTCAGTAAGCCTTTGAAGGAGGATCAGTTCAACAAGATTCAGTTGGAGCTTGGGATGTGCCTGCTGTTTGGTATTGGTTATGTGAAGAACTAAAACAAAATGGCGTTGAATTTTCTCACGAACAGAACGCAAATCCACCTCCAAATGTTTAGTTCGTTGATGCTGAATTGGGTTGTTCGCAAGGTGTGTGGCTGAAAGATTATCACAATGCACCGGAATGGGCTGCTGAGGCGTCAAGCAAAGATCATGAAGAACAGCACGAAACCAACAGAGTTCGGCAACTGTACTAGCCAAGGCACGATACTCTGATTCAGTGCTGCTGCGGGACACGGTTTGTTCTTTCTTGGCTATCCAGGAAACCAGATTTGCACCCAGATACACAGAGTAACCCGTCGTCGAGCGACGAGTGTCGACACAGCCTGCGCAATCAGCATCACAAAAAGCTACTAAAAAAGTGAGATTAGTTGGACGAATCAAGAAGCCATAATCAATAGTGCCTTTCAAGTATTGATGAAGACGCTTCACAGCCTGCCAATGTGTGTTGTTGGTGCATGCATAAACTGACACACCGTGTTTACAGCGAAAGAAATGTTAGGACGTGTAAACGTAAAATATTTCAAAGCCCCCACCACACTACGATACCACTGTTGATCAGAATCAGACAGTGGAACACCATCGGCAAGAGACAAAGCAAGTCGAGGTTGCAAAGGCGTCGAGACAGGCCGTGCATCAGCCAAACCTGCTCGCGCCAAAAGGCCATCTAGATAGCATCGTTGATGAAGAAACAAGCCAGCAGTAGTACGCTGAACCTGTATCCCTAGGAAATAATGCAAATCCCCAAGTCTGTCATTAAAAATTCAGCATGCAACAAACATAGTAGAGTGTGCAAAAGAGAATAGATAATATCGTCAACATACAATAACAAGAAAGCTGAACCATGAACAGAATGGAAGGTAAAAAGTGAAGCATCAGCCCGGCTGATACAGAAACCCTGGGCAACCAAAAAAATGCAAATCGCTGATACCACGCATGAGGCGCCTGCTTCAGCCCATAGAGAGCTTTGTTCAAATGACAAACGTGATCTGGAAAAGCCGGATCCACAAAACCCTGAGGATGCTGCATAAAAATTGTTTCATGTAAAAAACCATTAAGAAAAGCATTTTTTACATCAAGCTGACACAAACTCCATCCTTTTGAAATAGCCATACTAAGAACCAAGCGAATAGTGGCCGGTTTAATCACTGGGCTATAAGTTTCATGAAAAATCTTCTCCAGCCTTTTGACTAAAACCCTGTGCAACTAACCGAGCCTTATAACGCTCAAGAGTACCATCGGATCGGAACTTCTGCCGAAAAACCCATTTCGAACCAACAATGTTCGCCCCTGGTGGTCGGGGAACATGGGACCAAGTGTTTTGTTGAATAAAGGCCTGATACTCTTCAGTCATGGCACGTTGCCAATTTCTGTCTTGACTTGCCTGCCTATAGGTGGTGGGATCTGTAGTGGCTGGAATATGAACTGTGGATAAAGAAAGTTTAGTTTGTTTCTTTGAAATACCAGCCTGTGCTCTTGTGATCATGGGATGACGAGGCACAGGTGCGGTGGGGAGATGAGGAGAAGTGTTCGAGGAAGGAGTTGGAAACGTAGATGGTAAAGGCTCCTGGATAGGCAGAGAAGAAGAAGGAGATGAAGGTGAAGGTGAAGTCATAGAGGGAACAGGGAATGCATGAGTCGGTTGTGGCAAAGTAGATGTACGTGTTTTAATAGAACATGGTACCTGAAGAACCCGAACTGGATCAAAATGGACTGGAGGTGGGGATTGCACAGAAGAAGTGTGTGCAAAGGGAAAAGACGACTCATGAAACATGACATTGCGAGACACAATTACCTTGCCCGAAATAATATCAAGACAACGAAAACCTTTATGTTGAGAGGAAACCCCTAAGAATACATGGAGGCTAGACCTAAGACACAACTTATGCGAAGGAACCATAACATAAGGATAACAAGCACAACCAAAAACTTGGAATAGATCAAAAGTAGGAAGAGTACGATAAAGAAGGTGATAAGGACTGGCCCAGTCCAAGGTTGCGTGTGGTAGTCTGTTTAGTGTGTAAACAACATACTGCAAGGCTTCAACCCAAAAACGAGAAGGCATAGAAGCATGAAAAAGAACCAAACGAACTGAATTAAGCAAAGTACGATGCATACGCTAAAACATGCAATGTCACGAACAAAACACTTCACTGAAAGCAAGTTCTTTGTGAGACCAGGAACAACTAAAACATTACAGAGAGTAAAAATACGATGTCCAACCCGAAAAAACTTATGACCAATATGAGAAATAGAAAGACACGTACCATCTCCTACTTGGACCTGATCAGGACCAGTGTACTCCTCGAAAGAATCCAGAGTATCAGGACGAGGAGTCATATGGCTAGATGCACTAGTAACAGCATACCAAGTAGGAGAGTCATGCAAATGGATTCCAGCAAACGATTTATTCAGATTGTGCAAAACAGTAGCACTCTGCGGGCAAGTTTTTGCAGTATGATGCAAACCATCACACAATTGACACCTGATGAGTGCACAATTTGCACTCTTTTCACATGTCTTTTCAATAGTTTTTAGCTTGCAAAATATTATTCATCGTACTATTCCATCTTATTTTTACTACTTTTCTCCCTTTCACCTATATAATACCTTTTCTTCAGATTTTTATGTTTTTATAGAATTTAAAAATAAAAGTTGGATTTTCCGGATGAAAAGGGCAGTTCCAGCATAGGCTGCCTGTGTAAGCAGTTTCAACATAAGCAGCTTGTGTACATGTGACAAGACCAAGCAAAGCCTCTTTTGATTTGGGTCAAAAATCCTCCAAGATGCAACCCAAATTCGTGGTGGACCATTCTTTGAAGGTCCAAAGCCATGAGAAGATGGGCAAGAAAGGAAGGAGCAAGCCCACTTGACTTGGCCATCACCCTCACGTCAAAAGTATGCATGGAATGGTCTTAGCCTTTGGTTTCAGCCACCCATTACATCTAAGAAAATGGTCAAGTTCTATTTTAAGCAAGAAAGGAAGGGGGAGCACGTGTCCATCTCCAAGACCAAGCAAAGAAATAGTCCTTGAAGACCCACTCCTCACGTCATTTTAGCAAGCTAAAAGGAAGGGAGCATTAGTTTGTTTTCCTATATTTGGCACTTGTGCATAACGTGAGGAATAAAACAAGGGGCATTATTTTTGCTGGTCATTCACTTGTGGGCTGGTGGCGTGAACATAGGAGAAGTTAACCAACTTTGACTATGTTACACTTGATTGTGAGGAGCAGTTAAATGTTGGTGCAGTTCCCACCAATTGTTTGCACAAAAGAAGTGGTCTTTCCCTCTTTTATTGGCACCACTTTCCCTCCACATTTGGCGCCACTTTGGCCTCTTCCCTCCATCCGTCTTGCACTATAAAAGCATGAGCAAGCAAAGGACAAGGGGAGGCATTAGCTCCTGGACAAAAGCTTCACTTCACATTCGGCAACACACAATTAGACTAGGCTTGTACCTTTTATTTTCCTTTGTAATTGAAACACTTTTAGCTTTGGATTTTTGGAAGTGTTTTGGCTTGGGAATTTGTCCCTTTTTGGTTCAAGGTTGGCTCCATTTCTTGTAAGTTATTCCTTGAATTTAATTATGGTTTATTTCCAAGTACTTGTTATTTACTTTCCAATTATGTCTAGCTAAAATTGTAATCTAGGATTAGGGGATGAACTTGTTAATATTTCCATGCTTATTTAAATAAAGAATTATTTTCAGATTTTATTCTTCTTTAATTCGGTTTATGAATCTTTACTATGTTAGTTGCTTGATCACCAATTAGCATAAATCCATAATAGGCGAACGTTAAGTGACAGCGTCGTTTACCTATAGAACAACATAAACCGGGCTATAAAAACCGACCTCGAGAGAGGCGTGCTTTTTATTGGAGATTAGGTAGGGAAATTTCTTAATGCTCTTAGTTTATTTCAGCACTGGCCGATGCATAGTGGACATAAACTAGGAAGGGATTTTACGGCACTACGAGAGTAGGTTATCGATCTAGTTTAGATTTCCCGTTTCTTTTAAAGAAGTTTAATTTCAGAATTTAATTCATAGATTCAACATAGGCTAGCTATATGGTGACAGTACATGGCCTACTTATGTGTAGCTTAATTGTATGGAAATATTGGCAAGGAATTCCCCGAAGTCTTAGATGCTTTATATTAATCAGTTTAATCTCCTTATTAATTGCTTTAGTTTTCGTTTTAATCATCAATCCCTCAACATTATTTATTTTTCTAGATAATCATAAATTGCTTGGTTAGATAGTACTTAACAAAGATCCCTGTGAGACGACCTTGGTACTACAACAACCCCGTATACTTGCGGGAAGCTATCAAGTTTTTGGCGCCGTTGCCGGGGATCGGCGTTAATATTATTTAACTTAGTGATTAGGTTAATCTAGATTTTTATTTTTCATTTTCTTTTTCACCCGTTTGGGTAGTTTTTCTTCTATTTCTTCTTCAGGTTTCTTCAAGTTTTACTGGAGGAGAGATGGAGGGACACGTAAGACGCGTCATCGAGGAGATCGAGGGAGTCCAATACGGACCTCGGCGTAGACCAGTCCGGGATTTCTCCATCCCCGATGCAACCCTTGCACAGTCCAGTGTGGTCCGCCCAGCTGTGCAAGCTAATAATTTTGAGCTTAAGCCGGCCCTGATCAAAATGGTCCAAAACGAACCTTTCGGAGGTTCTTCCTCGGAAGACCCAAATCAACATTTGCATGATTTCCTGGAAATCTGTGATACCATCAAGGTAAATGGAGTCTCCGAGGATGCTATCAAGCTGCGTCTTTTTCCTTTCTCACTCAAGGATAAGGCGAAGGCGTGGTTGACCGCACAACCTCCTAGGACGTTTGATACATGGGCTGCCCTGTCTCAGGCCTTTCTGAAGAAATTCTTTCCACCCAACAAGGCCATGACATTGAGGAACGGCATCATGGAATTCAAACAAAAGCCCAGTGAATCTTTCTACGATGCATGGGAAAGATTCAAGGAAGCTTTGAGAAGATGTCCACAGCATGGCCTTCCCGATTGGCTGATCGTGGAGAAGTTCTATGCGGGCCTGAATGAATCCCTCCGTGCACACGTTGATGCTGCAGCCGGAGGAGTAGCCTTAGCCAAAGATGCTGAGGATGTATACGAATTGTTCGAACACATCGCCAGCAACAAATTCGAATGGCAAGGCGAGCTCACAAAAACAGCCGGAGTTCTAGAACTTGACGCAGTGAGCCTATTAAATGCCAAGTTGGATGCCATCTTGAAGTTGAATGGGAAAGGACAATCCCATTCCTGTGCTAGATGCGAAGGAGGTTATTCGGAGTGCCCGACAGAGGGAGGCTATGAGCAAGCATACCAAGAGCAAGTGAGCTACATCAACCAGAGAGTCCAGAAGGACCCTTATTCCAACACCTACAACCCAGGTTGGAGGGACCACCCTAACTTCTCTTGGAAGCCTCAACAGCCCAACCAAAACCAAAACCAAGCCGGAAGAGGTCCTCCCGGATATCCTCCGAAACAACCTACACAGGCATACCAGCAGTCGTATCAGCCAGCTCCTAAAGATGACTTGCAGTCGCTACTCAAGTCATTTATGGAGGAGCAGCGACAAGTTGTGAAAGGGCTTTCTGACGAGATTAACAATCTCAAGTGTCAGATCGCACAAGCTGGCCCTAGTCAGGGCAATCCTGGCAGATTACCGGGAAAGCCGGAGGTAAACCCTAACGCTCAATGCAATGCAATCACTCTTAGGAGTGGTACTCAATATCAGGAGCGACAACCACCTCCAGTCCCGGTAGTAGAGGGAGAGCATGGCCAGACCATGCAAAAAGACAAGCCTGCAGAGCATGAGCAGGCTGTGTCAGCCGATAAAGGGAAGGCAAAGCAAAACGAGGTGAAAGCCTATGTCCCACCAATTCCCTTCCCTCAGCGGCTCAATCCACTGGTGCATGATAAGAAGTTCGGACGCTTCCTGGACGTTATGAAAAAGCTCTACATCAATATTCCGTTCATAGAAGCCATATCCCAAATGCCTACATACGCAAAATTCTTAAAGGACATCTTGTCCAAAAAGAATAAATTGATTGACTACGGGACGGTGGCACTGACAGGAGAATGTAGTGCAATTATTCAGAACAAGCTTCCAGATCCCGGGACGTTCACTATCCCCTGCGACATAGGGAAGGTACGCATTGAGAGAGCACTTTGTGATCTGGGCGCAAGTGTTAGTGTGATCCCTCTGTCGATCAGCAAGCAGCTCAACCTAGGGGATTTAAAACCTACTGCTATGTCCCTTCACCTCGCAGATAGGTCTGTCAAGTATCCAGTGGGAATCTTGGAGGATGTTCCTATCAAAATTGGGAACTTCTTCGTCCCGGTTGATTTCGTGGTTCTAGACATGGAGGTCGATAACCACGTACCTATCATCCTTGGACGTCCCTTTTTGGCAACTGCTGGTGCCATCATCGATGTCAAGGGCGGGAAGCTTACATTACAAATCGGGTCTGAAAAGATTTGCTTCGTTGTTGATAAAGTGAATCGCAATGAAGTATCAGACGACTCGTGCAACCGACTTGACATCGTTGAAGAAGCAGTTGAAGAAATTGCAGCACGGGCACACTGTGCAGATCCCTTGTTGGCATGCCTTGCCCATACAAAAAACGTTAAGGATCCAGAAATAGTAGGCTATGCACGCCAACTTGAAGTCTTGTCTTTGGCGTCTGCAGAAGAAGACATGAGATTTGAGAAGTTAGATGCGATGCCAGAAGACTTGACAGAAGAAAATGCTCCGAAGGTTAAGATGAAACCTTTACCTCCTGAGTTCCAATGTGCATTATTGGAAACAAACTCCACACATCTAGGTGATATAAATGTGAGTTTTACTGAGGGAGAGAAGGATACGTTGCTGAAAGATAAGGGACGACACAAGAAGACAATTGTGTATTCCACCGACGATCTTATCGGGATTAATCCCTCAGTTTATACTCATGAAGCTGGCAGAAAAGGATCCAAACACTGGCGTGGGAGTATCATCCAAAAACAAGACCTCAGAATTGGAAACCGAGTCTTGTTGCCAAAGCTTTATGATCCTGGAGAGCCTATCGGACAAGAGGTAGTGCAACCGTTCTCCAACCCACCTTCATCTTGAGGAGCTCCGAGTCCAGCTACAAGACGTTAAAGAAGCACTGCGCGGGAGGCAACCCACGACTCTTTCTTTTTTTTTTTTTTTTTTCGCAAATAGAAAAACAGCAATTTCAGGTTCCTTTAGTTCTTTGGTTGTTTCTATTTATTTTCCTTTGAACATTTTGGTCCACAAGCTCATTTTCTGCTAAATATGATTGCTGCCCCTATTTTGTGTTTTGGACTTTTCTAGCTTATTTTTGTGCAGTGAGGACACTGCAAGTTTTAAGTTTGGGGTGGCTATACATAGCATAGTGGCTGCGACCTTTTATTTCTTTTTAGCTTTCTTAGTATAATAAGTAATTTTCTTCAGTTTATGTTTCATTTTTCTTTTGTTTGAATAAGTTTTTTGCAAGTTACAGATGGACTCATTGGGCTTAATTGGGCCTAATCCGACACAAGTACAGGGATTCTCTCAAAATTTTGACGATCGAGTCACGTGTGTTCACTTGCATGAATATTGGGGACGAGTTCCTAAATGGCCGAGTCACACTTTGTGGGTAAAATTTTTCGATTGGTTTAATTCGCTTCTAACCTCTTTGCTTGTTTTATTTATTTGGGTCTTAGAACAGGTTCACAACCCGATCAAAGCGAAATTATTACAAGGATTGTTTTTCAGGGATAGGATTAAGGCATTCTTTCATAGCCCATGCAAACCACATAACCTACCCATGCTCGTACATTTTCCCTCGTAAACCACTTCGAGCCTCTTTCTGATAGCCATCTTTCGTTGATAACCCACATTCACCACCTACACCCTTTGAACCTATGGCTATCTCCTTATTTTTAATAAATACTCTCCCATGTGCACTTGGTTGAATTCATTTTCCCTTAACATATGCCTAATGTCAAGATAAGTGGTGGTTCGTCTACACACAGGCACAACACAAGCAGCCTGTGCTGGAAATGGAGAATGCTATTCATTTGTCTACGCCTTCAAGAAAGCGAGAAAAAAAGAGATACTTCACAGAAAAGAAAAGAAACGACATAAAAAAAAAATTGATGTATCTCGCAAAATGGAAAAAAAAAAGGGAGAGGAAGGCAACAAAAACTCTCCAAGGCGCACAATGTCCTTTAGAATCACTCTGATGACGTCTTGCATGGCTATGTTATGGTAAAACTTTCCTTTTGGGCATGGCGCCTTTTTGAATTCCTTTATTTCCTTTCTTTCCTAAACCTAACCCGAGCCCCATTTCAACCCGAATAAAGACCTTTTGATCCCTGTGATTCTATCCTTGCCATTGGAGGAGACCGGGA
This sequence comes from Turnera subulata, assembly GCA_028386065.3. NCBI lineage: Eukaryota > Viridiplantae > Streptophyta > Magnoliopsida > Malpighiales > Passifloraceae > Turnera > Turnera subulata. Next base: position 218,296 of record JAKUCV010000176.1, on the reverse strand, counting down.
AGTGGATCTGCATATTTGACCCCGTTTTCATTCCTATAAAATGCTAAATTCATCAAACAGAGAGGGAAGTTGTGAATTTAAATCAATGTGATTAATTGCCTAACAACTTGTATTTTCGGATCATCTTGGCACTTGTTCTCACGATTCTTGCAGGTTGAATACCGAGGCTTCTTTCGTGACCTTTTGGAGATTTCTCATGTAACCTTGGTCTGATAGGCCCCGTTGATTCCAATGGGTAAGACGTTTTCATCCCGTTTTTCACGATAATTGCTTGGGGACAAGCAAAATCTCAAGTTTGGGGTGGTGATGAGTGCACAATTTGCAGTCTTTTCACATGTCTTTTCAATAGTTTTTAGCTTGCAAAATATTATTCATCGTACTATTCCATCTTATTTTTAGTACTTTTCTCCCTTTCACCTATATAATACCTTTTCTTCAGATTTTTATGTTTTTATAGAATTTAAAAATAAAAGTTGGATTTTCCGGATGAAAAGGGCAGTTCCAGCATAGGCTGCCTGTGTAAGCAGTTTCAACATAAGCAGCTTGTGTACATGTGACAAGACCAAGCAAAGCCTCTTTTGAT
>JAKUCV010000176.1:201487-216988 GCA_028386065.3 Turnera subulata | reverse complement strand
GTTTAATTTCAGAATTTAATTCATAGATTCAACATAGGCTAGCTATATGGTGACAGTACATGGCCTACTTATGTGTAGCTTAATTGTATGGAAATATTGGCAAGGAATTCCCCGAAGTCTTAGATGCTTTATATTAATCAGTTTAATCTCCTTATTAATTGCTTTAGTTTTCGTTTTAATCATCAATCCCTCAACATTATTTATTTTTCTAGATAATCATAAATTGCTTGGTTAGATAGTACTTAACAAAGATCCCTGTGAGACGACCTTGGTACTACAACAACCCCGTATACTTGCGGGGAGCTATCAACACAGAACTGGACCAGGTCCCAACACAGACGAGGAAGGCCGAAAAGAAGAAGATTGAGGACGAGGACCACTATTATCAGAGAAAGAACAACGAGGGCCAGAATTATTGAAACCACCATGGAAAAAAAACCGTCCACCACAGCCCTGATTCCCGCGATTATTAGGAGGAAAATGTTGGGAAATTTTTTTTTGATAATTATTGAAAGAATTGTGATGATAATTGTGGTGAAGTCCCTGGCGCTCAGAATTGTTGGGGTAACCATGACGCTGGCCACGGCCTTTAGATTGAGCAAAAAGAGCATTAGCAGAATTGGAAGCAACAGGAACAACGCGATGTTTCTCTAAGCGAGACTCTTGGGCAGGAAGATAAGACCTCAACTGAAGAAAAGAAGGAAGAGGATGCTTAGAAGTCATTACCGTGACTATATCAGAGTATTCACTAGGCAAACCATCTAGAACCTGCATAACTAGAACATCCTCAGAAATAGTGCGACCTATAGCATCAAGACATTCAGCTAGATTGCGAACATATTGAAGATAAGAAGATATAGAACGAGACTCTTTTTTAGCCTGAGTAAAAGCAAAACGATACTCCATATACCTAGCACTAACATGATCATGAAACAAAGTTTCAACAGCTAACAAGACCTATCTAGCAGTCTAAACAACACCTGGACCAATGATATGTTGAAGAATTTCTGAGCTAACAGTAGCAAAGATCCAAGACACAATAGAACTATCAACCTGCTGCCAAGAAACATGAAGAGGGTTAGAGATTTTCTGACCAGACTGATCAGGGAGAGTAACAGCAGGAACTTCAGAAGAACCATCGATATGTCCCACAACTTGATGGCAGTAAAAAAAAGTATACATCAAACTTTACCACACCAAATAGTTTGTAAAATCCAAGGTTTCAGGAACGTGATGTTTAATGTTCATGCTTAAGAGAGTAGACGCAGTGGAAGAGAAAGAAGAAGACATGGTGACAGTGTGTTGATTAGCTCTGGGAGAGGATATGGCACTAGAAGAAGAAGACGACACTGTTTGGCTAGAAGAAGAAGACGACACTATTTGGCTAGAAGAATAAGAGAGAGTTGTCATGTAGCACGCTCACAAGATAGTAACCTGCTCCGCTACCATAAAGGAAGAGTAATCAGAATACCTACACTGATTACCGTCTGTTGTATTAATACTTAGTAATGCATCAGTTACAGATAAACTCAACTACTTACGGATATAAAAGTCAAGTATACAATAGGAATCCCAAAGGGAAATAATCCTAACTAACTCTGGCGAAGACTCTTATCCTTATCAGGGTTGTGATGATATGTCAAAGAGAAGGCTCATGTGGTACTTCATCGGGTTTGCTGAAAAGAGGAAGAAGAAGAGATGGAAAACTGATTGCGATTCTGATTTGGTTCTGGCATATGCTATGACTTCTGAAATATGCCTAAGAATGGAGAAAAGAAGAGATAATTCCTAAGAGATGCAAGTGACAGCTGGTCAAGGTTCAGCTTTAGAAAATTGTAAAATGGTCAACTGGACGAGAATTAATTTGGTTGAATTAATTGCTGCTTACAAGTGTGTATAATTGGTTCAGTTGGTGAATCCAAAAGTGGAAAGAAACAAAAACAAAAAGGAGTGTAACTAGGATGGTTGAAGACAATTATAGTATCTCCCCGAATTTTCAATGATATGCTTTTGTGTAAACGAAAAGGAGCAGCATGTTTTGGGGAGTGCAAACTGTAAATTGATTTTATAAAAATCAATGAAAAGCTAAATGGAAAGAGAATGGAAGCCGAAAAACGCTGAAGAGAGAAGCAAGAGGAGACGCATGCTGAGGTTGAGTGAAATATAAAACCAGGGCAACTGTCAGAAAAAGAAGTTCATGCGTGGGTAACTTCTTTTACCAGCCGAGTTCTTCTACCTTCCATTAACCAGAAACAAAACCCATTAGTCATTTACTTTAATCCACTCACCTTATTTACCCACCCACTCAATGACACATTTTATCCCACTTCTACTTGGTAACTGCAACTTTCCATCATTATCCATTAATCATGAGGAAAGTGGGCATTAACTCTAAAATTGCTCAAAAAGGGAGGAAGCCTAGAGCTCGGGTTAGAGTTAAACCCTTAACTGATCTTCACTCAAAATACTCTTCACTTACCTCCACTACAAAAACCACATAAAGAAAAACACTCTCTACCCCAAACACCAAAGAACCCAATTCAAGCTCTCACAAGCCACAACCACCATAGAAGACGAGAGTCTATCAGTCTTCAATCGATATGGCAGCATCGGTGCCGGATCCACCTGCAATCCCCAGTGATCAGCAAGAAAACCAAGATGCACCGCAAGGCAACCCCGTACATGTGGAAAATCCAGAAGATCCTCACAATCCTCCTCCAGCTGTTGATGAAAACTCAGTGGCAGAGATCATTGCAAGCTTCAACAGTATCATGAACAAGTACATGATGCCCAAGGAAGTAGAAGATCCCATTGGGACTTTTGAAGCAAAGAGAAAACTCATGGTTGAGGAAGCTCTACCCCCGCACTTGGTAGACCGAGTTTTGAGAGAATTGAAGGAGAATCGTGGTCATCCAATCCTCCTAAAGGCTTTCTTGCTGCCTTGGCTGATTGAGAAACTATGGAGAAGACTCACTCCTCTGAGAAGACCGTCTTCAAGGATGATGTTCCCCTTTCTGTGAAATTTTCTATCTAGAAGAAATACTCCTTCCAGAAAACATCGCACTAAGGAGACAGCCAAAAAGCTTACCATGATTGAGCGGCCATCCCACAGAGCTGATTTAGAGAAGGCTGCTCGAGCTAAGGATATGTCTTCACCGGCAAAGACACCTACAACCGAGCCTCCTACAAAGACTAAAGCACCACCTCCACTCTCTATAAGGACGAAGCATATGCATCAGCGATGCCGAAATGGATCTTGAGAGAGACCACTGCTGCTCAACGAATGCGACCTCCAGCTTCTAGAAAAGGAAATGAAAAAGTGGTATATGAGGTTGACTCGTCAGAGGACAGCTCAGATGAGGGTAGGGAAGAGATTCCTCCTGTAGACAATCAAGCTGATGATGATGTGTGAACACCCCAAATTTGATCCACTGATATTTTATTGAATTATGAATATGTCATTGTCTATGGATTGATGAGATGATTCGATTCTTAGGTGAAATATGTTTGTAATTCAATAGAGTATTAATATTTTATTAATTCAGAATGTTTGGTACATTTAACTTGGAATTATTGAGATGATTTAATTCTGAGTTTAGTGTATTTAAAGGGTTGAAATTAATAAAATGTGAGTATTTAATTGTTTTATGTCTTTTAATTATTTTTGGACCCAATTGAGATGATTTTTGGTATATAAATGATTAAGAGTCTGGACCAATTAAGTATGGATCCTACAGCAATGTTGGCCCACCAAAAACACTCAATTCAGAGGCCTTGTAGTCTGAATTTTGTCCATCAATTCAGATTAAATTATTTCTATATTTGTTTTTTGTGTTTATAGTATTTGGAGTGGAGTGAGGAGGAGGAAAACTTAATCAGGAAAAGGGAAGTGGGTAGGCTGCAAGTTAGGATGATTTTTGGAGCTTAAAACAGATGAAAAACCATTTAGGAAGGGCGTGGGAATCAAGCTGGGCCAGAGTAATGAGGATTGGAATCGGAAAGGAAAGAACGCGAAAGGAAACAGGTGCCGGCGGACATGGCGACATGACCGCCCGCACCTGGCAGGCTTGTAGAAATGACCGCCGGTGCTTGGCGGGCATCGCTCCCTGTTTTGGCAGTTTTCCGATCTTTTCCTTTTTGCTTGATCCAGGGTATTTACCGTTGGATCTAGGGTTTCAATTTTGACCCTTAGATCAACACCACGTTCAGACCCCCTGAGCACTATAAATAGGACCCCCATTCACCCTCGAATCTCACCAATTCTCTCCCTTTTCTCTCTATACTCATATAAGCTAGGTGCTTGAAAAAACTCTATAATTAGAAGCTTAGGAACCCTTTCAAGGGTCAAAGTTCTGGTGGAATTTTGTGGAGAGGAGTAGCAAGGAGCCAGTAGTAGCAGGAGATCAAGAAGAGAAGAAGAAGGAGGCAGATTCGAGCCAAACGGTGGAGGAAAAGTGCTAAACCCGAAAGGAAGGTTCCGATCGAGGCAGTCTCAGTATTTCGGTGATATCTAGAGCTGTAGACGTCAGTTTGCTACGATGTTAGTGTCCTAAAAAAGCTCAGAAGTAGCACTAAAACTTTGTTGTTCAAGCCAGACACCAGTTCGTACTCCTTCTATACTGAATTCCCTGTTGAAGTTCTACCGAAATTCTGCTTAGAAGTGGTAAGCAAGTAAGAGCAAGAAGAGGGCTTGAAAAGGTAAATCGTCCGGATCTTATTGGTTAATTGTTGCTGTGACGTGATGATGCTAATGACGTGATTGTATATGATGCATGTAAGAACTACGTGAGCGTTGATCCCATTACCAGGGGGTACGTAGGGAGTTTCTTATGGTGGAAACCCAAGCCCAATTATTTATTTATTTTTTGTTTTGTTCTTTAATTTTGTTTTATTTTTCTGTTTTGTGTTATTTGTACATGGAATGTATTGATCTTTGATTGCACATGACCTCGCCCCAATATGGATGGGTGCCTAACACCTTCCTATCTGTGACAAACCCCCGGGTCCATGTATTTGTTTCGTTAATCGGTTGCCATATGGAGTCATCGGTTGCCTAAGGAAGGTTTTTCCTTGAATTTTGCCCCTTTAATAAAATTCAAGTGGTGACTCCCAAAGACATGGATGACGGTTAAGAAGAAGGTGTTTAATACGCCAAATCAATTTTGGGTCGGGTATTCACATGATGAAATTCCCACATCTGAACCTCAAGAAGATGACGAGGTTGGAGAAGAGGAAGAAGAAGAGCCACCCATCATTCGATTGAGCAAGAAAGGGAATGTCACCAAAAAGCACAAGAAATCTTGCCACACTGCAGTAGGATCTTCAAAGAATGCAGAGATCAAAGAAGCACCAACAATCATAGGTACTGATTTCAAATTCCTTAATATTACTATTGTGCACTTTGATGATATGAAGGGTTCAGGGCTACTTCAAATTGTTGAAAGGTCTCAATTAATGGACTTAGCCCTCATTAATGTGCCTGCATATGAAAATTTGGTTGAGGATTTCTACTCTAACATGATTCATAAAGCAGACAACAATGGTCACACTGTTGGAGTTCACAGTTTTATTTGCGGCCAATCCGTTTATGTCACTCCTGACTCAATCCGTGACTTGCACAACCTTCCTAAGGGCAAAGCTGCTAGAGTCAAATATTATAACACAGCTTCAAGTGTTAGCAGTCCAATTCCTCACACACCCAATGTTTTTTAGCAGAGGAGATTGCGTTTTGGAAAGGCAACCAAGCTTGCAAAGTATAAGGATCTGTCTCCAAATCACCGCGTCCTCTTGTAATTCATTACTCGTGTCCTCACTCCTCGCTATGGCCACCTAGCTGATTTGAAGATATATGATATGTGCCTGTTTGGATGTTTATTGAGCAACAGCCCGGTTGATTATGCTTATACCATCTTCCATCACATGAGGGAAAACTCGGGAAGGGCATATGGTCACTTAGTCACTCTTATTGCTCAAAAGGAGAATGTGATGCCAACAAGTGCTCATCTCCCTATCAGGTCAGAGGCCATAAGTACTGCCACTCTTTTACGCATGCATATTAAGAAAAACAAGTAAAGGTTGTTTTATGTGACACAGCCGAGTTCTTTTAAGGATGCGAGAATAGAGGCTTTGGCAGAAGAGGTCAAGGATGTCAGGGATGATATTCTGGAATTAAAGGGCATGGTTTCTAAGGTTATGAAGATGAAAAAGGCGCAGTTAAACCTGTCAGCGAAGCACTTTGCTCCAAACACGAATTGGTTTTCCGCCTCCAATTCCTATAATGATGCAACTGATGATACTGAGACCACTGAGTGACCTTCCTATTAGATCTGATGTCCTCCTTAGCTTTATGCATTTTCATTTTTGAACACTACTTGCATCATGTTTTGATTCTGTTTATGCTTTAGTTTGGTTATTTTGAATGTTTCTTGATATTATGGTTTTGTATTCGTTCTGGCACTGCTGATGCCAGATCGTTTGGCTATCTGTAGAACTGCTTTTATTTCTATATCTATGTTGCTCTATAATCTTGCTATGCTATATTGGTTGATCTTTCTGCAGGATAATGATCTTTTCCTCCCTTATACTCATTTTTTGGGATCCCAAAAAGGGGAGAAAAGTAGAGTGTGTGTGAAAAACACACAATGATGGATGATTGTTTCGATATCAACTTATGCTTATACTATGGATGATTATGCTTATTGATATTGATTGATTTATTATCACTCTAGCTTATCTCTGTTCCCCTAATGATTAGTGCTTATGTTGGAATAATCTTTAAGATATGAGGAGCATAGATTAAGGGGAAGTGTCATAGATTGAGGGGGAGCTCCTATACCCTATAAACCAAAAATCTAGCATGATTCAACTTAGGAAATATTTTTTATTGGTCTGGACAGGAGTTAGAAAGATCCATCTCGATTTAGCCCAGACCTAGGACCATCAAACCTAGGTATCTATCCAACTTGTGCTGATTTTCTGAAACTTTAGGGCAACTTGTTGAAGGAGCTCCCACATTCTATAAATCTGTTACCTAGCCTAGCTGAACTCAGAAAATGTTGGACTAAAGATCTGGGCAGGTTTCACAACGGATAGATTCGAATCTGATAAACCTAGAATCATCAAACCTAGAAGTCTACTAAGCATGTGCTGACTTTCTTGTGTTTTGGAGCCACATGTTGGAGCTGCTCCCATGTGCATAAAAATTGCAAACTTACTTCTTTCGACTCTACAGGTGTTCATTTAATGGGCTGGAAATCTCTCTCAACGGATCATTTCGATTCAGTCCAACCTAGGAGAATCGAACCTAGGTGTCGGCTCAGCATGTGCAGACCACTTTTTGGGAATTGAAGCGATGAATGTTTTGGCGCCAACGATTCCAAATCCCGAGGTAGCAGAAAGTGACAGCTAGCCGTTGGATGATGAGGCTCTCACTTTCCCCAGCCTCCAAAAATTGAAAGAAGACTGAAGAACTCAAGTTGGAGCTGCCATTATATAGTCTTGATATTATACTACTTAAGTTATACTTGCAGTTCCCCAAAAGAGCCTAAATCGAGTGTGATCTATAAGGGTAAAGTATTGAGCATAATCGTACATCTTCTTGACTTTGTCATTGAAGAATTCTTATTGTGAGATCAAACACACCTTAGTAGGAACTTGGGATTAGTTTGCTAAGGTGGAATTCAAAAAATCGGGGAGGTTTGGGGTGAGTGATAGGTTTGAGCTTAGCATAGAAAAAAGCTTGTAAAAGGTTATGGTTGAACCCTTAAAAGCCACGATATAGTGAAGGTTAGAAATCTCAAGGTGGACTTCTTGAGTAGTGGATGTAGCCCTGAGTGGCGAACCACTCTAAATCGTTGTATCAATCTCTCTAATTCTTCTCACTTAAGTGTGCATTTGTATGGTTATTAGTGTTCTTAATCTGCAAATCCAAGTCAAGGAAAGATTTGGCATCAAATCAGTGAATAGGCAAAAAGGGGGCTAATTCACCCCCCTCTTAGCCATATTGAGCCTACAGTTTTAACATCTTCATTATTTATAGTTCAACTAATATTAATCAAACATGATTGTACTTTAGAAAGTTAATATTAATTTTTTATTTCCTCAATTCTCCCCTACATTTTCATAAGGATAATTATAATTTTATTATAACGTAGTGGATTTCTTTCCAGATTCCAAATGGCATTATATTGCAAGAAATTAGTAATTCATGTAGATTTTTTTTTTTTGTTTATAATATAACTAGGTTTATTTCTCATTTAACCATTTTACAATTATAGTTTTTATCTTTTTCTTCAAAGAGTAGGTCATGTTGGCCCAAAGTGGCTAAAAGGGGGGTGAATTAGCCTTTCCGGATTAAACCCGATTTGGTGTCTCTATTGCCAAAGTGTTTATGTGTTTGAGATTTGTGTTTGAGAACACTAATGAACAAACTAATCAACACACAAGGAGGAAGGGTTAGAGATAATTAGACACACGATTTATAGTGGTTCGCCACGCAGGACTACATCCACTACTCAAGGATTCCCCCTTGAGAATTCTAAACCGTCACTAACCTTGGTTTTTCACGGGTTCAACCAAAAAGCCTTTAATATAAGTTTTTCCTTTAGGCTCAACTCAAACCTAAACACTCACCACAAAGCTCACCCAAGCTTTGCTTTTACACAATCACTCAGAATCAAACGCAGAAGCTATCACTAAGTAAAAGTACTTTGCTTTTCCCAAAAAGCTTGCTTAACTAAGTATGTGAACAAGTGAAAAAAATTTTCTCTCTCTTTTTGTTTCACTTGAGAACTGTAGGGTTTTGCTCTAACTCAGAATCTTAGTATGGCAGTTCTAAGTTTCTCTTTGAATCAGTTTCCATTAAATAGAGGCAAGAGGGATGATTTCAATTCGAATTGATCTATTAGTTGTCCCTTTCATTCCAGCCCGTTTCATTGCCAGAGGCGCTAGAGTGTCAACGGTCTTCTTCCCTGTTGTCTCTTTCACGCTTTGGCACGAGACCCATCAGACTGTAGCTTTTTGACCATTGATGACATTGTTTAGCATAGTCCTAGGTTGGTCTTAGGAAGTCTGAAATCAGCTGCCTTTTGATTTGTTTAAGGTTGCTTTTATCACAGAATCAATCCCAAAAATCGGTAGGTACTAGGTTTGTTTGACCATTCCCCATAGGGATTAAACAAATCAAGTCACATGAATATCTTTTGATGAAAGCGACATCTCATGTGCACTAACACACTCTCCATTCCCATTCACTTCTTCTTCCAAGGAGTTGATCACGGATGGGGCACTTGTGTGAGCTGCAAATCATGGTTAGAAGCACAAGATGCTATACAGAGGTTTGTATAGGTTTGTCATAATCAAAACCTAGTTAGTTCATTTAATTATTTAATAATAATTGACATATTAAATTGTATTTATAGGCATATTATAATAGCATAATCAATGTCACAATTTAATCCATGTCTTATGTTAATAATCATACTTAATTCGGCCTAAGCATACTTATTTAACCTTAAGCATCTTCCTAATCATCAACTGATTCACATTCTCCCCCTTTTTGATTATGACAAACCTTAAACTATGTGGAGATGTGAATGTATGCTCCCCCTCAACATATGCTCCTCCTAGATAAAATATTTTTCTAATTTGTCCATCTTTCAAGCGGTTAGAGCGTAAGGAGTAGAAAAATAAATTGAAGACATAGAATTTAGAAGCCACATTATATTAAAAGAGAATGAACATGTCGAAAAACACAAATCCACATGCTCCCGAACCTAAATCTCTCCCACAACCTAGTAATCTCTCCCCCTTTTGGCATCACAAAAAGCACAACAAGGGCAGACAGTTTGGCATGGAAGAAGCCATAACAGAAACAACAGCAACAGATATCAAAGATAACAACTAGAACCTAATAATAGTGACAGATAGACAGATTGGTACCGAGAATGCCAAAACTAATAGCCAAACACAAGAACCAGATAACAAGCAGAGAGTAAAAAATGCATGATCCTAGGTGAGCATCAGATTTGGATGCCCATGAAGAGAAGTCATAAGCAGTTAGAAGCAAAGCTGAACCAAAATATCCAGAATATCCAAAGTAAAGCATAAGCCGAAATTAAACATGATGCATGATCCTAATTGGGCATGGGATCTAGAGGAAGAATACTCGGTGGATTTATCCTCATCAGCATCCTTATCAAACGAGGAATCCGAGGTAGAGAACATACTAGTATTCGGATGAAAGTGGTTCACAAGCAAGTCCAATTGTGCCTTCTACATATCCCATAGCTTAGTAACCATCCCCCTTGATTTTTAGAATCTCTCCTTTTACATCTTTCACCCCTTCAGTTGATGCCTGAACTCTTGCAGCCTTGGATGAGCATGGTTGTGAGATATAAAACACACATTGCTTAATCTTCTTGATACGCATGTGGGAAAGAGTTAAGGTACTCATGACATCTTTGTATTGCATCATGTGATAGAGAGTGATGTATGCATAATCAACCGAGTCATTGGCAAGCAAATATCCTAGCAGCCATATATCATAAGTCCTCAAAAAGATTTTGTTGGCCATGTTGTGAGTACTCGAGTGATGATGTATAACAGGAATCTATGATCAGCTGACGTATCCTCACACCTGCCAGCCTTTCTAGCTTTACCAACAAACTGTCTTCTTTGCTCAAAAACACTAGAAGTATGTGGAATAGTGTTGCTCGATCTAGTTTTTTTTTTTTAGTGCTTCACCTTTGTAACTTTCCCTTAGAGCAGTTTGAGCAGGTTCCTGAGCAATTTGGCATCGATGAAGACACATTGTCCACGAATCAGACTATGACCACTAACAGTATGACCATCATTATTAGCCTTGGCATCATGTTGGTGAGAAAATCCTTAATCAATCTCTTATAGACAAGAGTACTAATGGTTTCCAAATTCACTAATTGTGTGGAATTATCCTCATACTCCTTAAACACTTATTCTAGCAGAGATGAATGAGCAAGAACTTCAACCATACTTCTCTTTTTATCAAAGAGACCAATAGAACCTTCAATGTTCTTCTGGGTTTGGAGTTGGAAGGCTTTTTGTATTTTTGAACTCTGATGGTTAAGTAGAGAGAGAGGATTTTGGGTTAAGGATCAGTTGAGGGTTACACCCGAAGTCTCACTCTCTTTCCTTATGGTGTTTTTGAATATCACTCACTTTTTCCATATTAATGACTAATTAATGGAAATATGGCAGTTATCTTGTATGAGTGGGATTAAAATTAGTAACTGTAGGTTTGTGGGAATAAATAGGGAAGTGAGTTTAAATTAACCAAAGGTTTTAAATTTTGGCTTTTAGAACTCATGCCTCCTTGCTTCATTTCAGGGTTTTGATAATGACAAACCTTGGCTCAATTGATGACATCCTTGAAGCAAAAAGAAATCAAGCAAAGAAGAAGAGCTCAAACATTGTGATCAATTTGAAGCTACAAGCAAGAAGAGAAAGATGAGTTGGGAACTCAAAAAGTACAAGGGCAATGTCAAGCAAAAAGAAGTGAAGTCAAGAACAACTTGCTCAAGAATTGAAGTCAAGAGTTAAAGTGCAAAAAGAGCAAGAGAAGTTAGGACCCCTTTGTACAAGGTAAAACACTCAACTTCTCTTAGGCATTGGCTCAAAATAAAACAAGTTTTACTCATGCATTTCATAGCATCATTTCAATCACAAAATGTGTTTTCAAATAATGAACATCGATGTAGTAAGTTTAGACATCGATGTTGCTGCCTTAAAACTTCTTCCAAAACGGGCAGTAAGGTCTGAACATCGATGTTGGCATCCCAAACATCGATGTTCTCATGACCGTTGCACTTAAAAATGGTCTGCCCGATCAAAACATCGATGTTGTGATTTTAAACATCGATGTTCTGTTTTTCCAAGGTTTTACAAAAGTTGGCAGAAGCGGAAAAACATCGATGTTCCAATGGCAACATCGATGTTCTGATATTTGGTTTCAAAATGAATTTTGCAGTAGCTCTAAAACATCGATGTTGGACTATAAAACATCGATGTTCTTGTGACCGTTGGTCAAAACATCGATGTTGTCATTAAAACATCGATGTTGTGATTTCTTCAAGGTTTTCCAAAATTTGGCAGAAGCGGAAAAACATCGATGTTCTATTGGAAACATCGATGTTCTGATAATTGATTTCAAAATGAATTTTGCCGAAGCCAAAAAACATCGATGTTTCATTTTCCAACATCGATGTTCTTGCATAAACCCTTTTTCATCATATTTTTGCGAAGCTCAAAAACATCGATGTTGAATTGGAGAACATCGATGTTGAGTATGAAAACATCGATGTTCTCAAATGCAACATCGATGTTCTACTAGCCGTTGGAGCAATAATTTAAAATTGCTGGCTAAAACATCGATGTTTAAAGTGAAAACATCGATGTTTTGCCGTTGTAGCAGACAACTTTTTCAGCACCCACTATGTTTTGTTTAAGGCTGTTTTTGGGTGGATTTAAAACGGCTCTATAACTTCTCAGAGCTATAAATTGAGCATTTTTAGCTATGTTTCAAAATGAATCAACTCTCTACTTACATGCATTCATCTCATACATTCAAATCAATCTTTGTTGAGCCAATATCCTATTGAGGATTTGAGAGTTGCCTTTTAGAGCTTCACTTGTACACTCATACCTGCTCTTTGAGAGAGTCTTTTGTTCTGAGTGATTGTGTATTCATACACCTTAAGGGAGGTTAGTTCCCTTGTTTAGATTCACAAGAAGAGGGTATATCTTCTTGTGTGAGAAGTCTTAAGGTGTGGTATCCTTAAGCAAGTCTAGGATTCTTGAGATTAGAATTCCTAGGAAAGTCTTGAAGTGAGGTATCTTCAAGCAAGAGAGCTGAAGTTCATGTGACTTGAACTTTCAGGGTTTAGGATTCTTGTGACTAGAATTCCTAGGTTGTAACGGTTTGTTAAGCACCCGTAAGCTTAACGTAGATAGTGAAATCTTCAAGTGAGACTTGAAGGGCTGGATTAGCCACACTAGTAGAGTGTGTGTGAACCAGGATAAATTTCTTGTGTCCTTCATTCTTTTAATTCCGCATTTAATTCCTGCTTATTTCGTTTTTATTCGATTATCGCTATTCACCCCCCCTCTAGCGAAGGGCTATTGTTCTAACAATTGGTAGCGGAGCCTAACTCTCTGAAAGACTTAACCGTTTGAGAGGTAAATTTCCATGGCTTGTTCAAATTATTTGTATGCAGGAATCATTGAAGGACAATCCACTACCCGTGCACCATTCTTTGACGGGACAAATTACGCATATTGGAAGGAAAGGATGAGAATCTTCATCCAAGCCAATAACTTTGCAGCTTGGCTAACGATAAAGAATGGCGTTCAAGTTCCGACAAGGACGGAAGCAGGGTACAACGAAGATGACATCCAAAGAATCGAAAACCACTCCAAGGCAATACACATGCTCCAATGTGCAGTCAATCCGAATGACTATCAAATGATCTCGCACTGCGCAACGGCCAAGGAGATGTGGGAAATGCTGGGAGTCATCTATGAGGAAACCGACAGCAAGCAAGATGAAACTGTCAACCTCTGTTGCATGGCAAATGAAGAATCTCCGGAAGAGGTAAGTACTTCCTATTCGAATGATGATTATACATTTGAAGAGCTGCAAGATGCATTTAGTGAATTGTATAGTAAATTCATTTCTGTTTCAAATGTTAATAAGAACTTAAAGAAACAGAACAAGACCCTAGAAAATAATGTAGAATTATTATCACATGATAAGGATGAGTTGTTAAGCAAAATTGATGAGCTTGGAAAAGAAAAGCATGCTCTTAATATGTCTTGCAATGAACTTAATGAGAAGATATCCTCAAATGTATGTTCTTGTGTTGAATTGGGAAAAGAGAATGAATCTCTTAAGCATCAAGTTGATGATTTGAAGAATACATTAGAGAAGTTTACTAATGGTAGAGATAGTCTTAATCTTCTTCTAGGACAACAAAGAAGTCCAACACAAAAAGAAGGATTAGGTGCATCTAATGTGTCAAATGATGTCAAACCTACTGTGCTTAATGCTAAGACACATAAACATGATGCTTCATCTTCTACTTATCATATTAGATCACATGTTCATGACACAAGATCATGTATTCATCATAGAAGGTCATATGCTCAAAATGCCAAACCAAATGCAAGTAGTGGAAAAGTTCACTATGCTAAAATGTATGCTTACAATGGTAGATCAAATGCTAACGTTGCAAGATCACATATACGCACCGTTAAAAAATGAAAGGCTACAATATACTAAACCTAGGAAACATATGACTCAATTTAGGGAAAACAAGATTATACCTAGGGAAGACAAGTATGATAGATTGCATGAACATAGGCAATATGATACCTATAACCAACCTAGAAGAATGCACAATCCAAATGTCATTTGCCACTATTGTAACAGAATAGGTCACATTGCCCCGGTATGTTTTACTAGGCATAGGCATTGGGCTCAAGAAGATGCTCATCAATACTATATTCCTAACCACCAAGGACCCAAAAAGATTTGGGTACCAAAATCCCTTTGATTTGTTTTGCAGGTATGCTTGAAGGCATCAAGTGTACTTTGGTACCTTGATTGCGGATGCTCCAAGCAAATAACCAAAGAAGCATCCAAGTTCTTAATCAATTCTTGTAGAAATGCAAGGATGAGTGTTGTTTTTGTAGGTACCCTTTATTTAGGCAAAAAGATAGGGGGAACAAAGGGATGATGAAGAGCTTCGAAATTTGAGCAGAAGTGTCAATACATCGATGTTGAGTATCACAACATCGATGTTCAGCTAAGCATTCTAACATTTTTTATTTTGGCACATATAGAAGTGTATAGGTGTAGATAATATGTTGCACTTGTTCAAAGCTCCACCTATTTCTTACATAAGCACTTCTCAACCTCTTCTTATCATTATTTCTTTTTGCTATTGACAAAAGGGGGAAGATAATAAGAAGTATAGTTACGGGGAATCACAATTTGAAATACATAGGGGGAATTATCCTTATGTTAAACTCATAAAAATTGGCATATACTTCCAGTTGTTTGTCATTATCAAAAAGGGGGAAATTGTTAGAACTCATGCCTCCTTGCTTCATTTTAGGGTTTTGATAATGACAAACCTTGGCTCAATTGATGACATCCTTGAAGCAAAAAGAAATCAAGCAAAGAAGAAGAGCTCAAACATTGTGATCAATTTGAAGCTACAAGCAAGAAGAGAAAGATGAGTTGGGAACTCAAAAAGTACAAGGGCAATGTCAAGTAAAAAGAAGTGAAGTCAAGAACAACTTGCTCAAGAATTGAAGTCAAGAGTTAAAGTGCAAAAAGAGCAAGAGAAGTTAGGACCCCTTTGTACAAGGTAAAACACTCAACTTCTCTTAGGCATTGGCTCAAAATAAAACAAGTTTTACTCATGCATTTCATAGCATCATTTCAATCACAAAATGTGTTTT
>JAKUCV010000176.1:178867-200503 GCA_028386065.3 Turnera subulata | reverse complement strand
TTAAGCACCCGTAAGCTTAACGTAGATAGTGAAATCTTCAAGTGAGACTTGAAGGGCTGGATTAGCCACACTAGTAGAGTGTGTGTGAACCAGGATAAATTTCTTGTGTCCTTCATTCTTTTAATTCCGCATTTAATTCCTGCTTATTTCGTTTTTATTCGATTATCGCTATTCACCCCCCCTCTAGCGAAGGGCTATTGTTCTAACATTGGCAAGAGGTGAGAGAGAAATCCGGTGGGTAATAGGGAGTCTCCCTGCATGGCTTCTTTTTCTGACAGATACCCCTAGTTTTCAGCTTCCTAGGCGCTGGTATCTCTTGCTTCTGTTTCATCACCCCACTATTTCTTCCATTCTTACTTTAGTTCAGCTTTTTCACTATTTCCCACACAACTTGTGCAGCTGAGAGCACACACTCTTTCCTTAGCTCAAAAACTGCCTTTTTCAAAAACCATAGAGTAAGCTCTTTATCTCTTAGCATTCCTTCTCTCCCTTCAGCACAACTTCTTTTCACACATATATAGAATCTTTTGTTGTATGTTTTCTTCTCAACCGAATCAACATCCTCTTACTTCTATTAGATTCTTGCCTTTTAGAAACCATAAAACATGTCCAGTTTGCACCCTACGAATCTGCCATGCCATCCTTCACCTCTTTTTCCTTCCTTTTCAGGAATACTCAATTGATGATCATGTGAGCCTTCTTCTTGAATAATTATCACAACCCATATGCAATGCCTAATGATGTGTGTGTAAGTGATGCTTTGGGCGACAAAAATAAAGAGAGAATATCGTCTGGTTTATTAATCGATTTGAGGAGGATTCCATATGCCAAGCTCCAAACGAATCTTGTTGAGTTGGTCCTGCTTCAAGGGCTATGTAATTATATCTGCCAATTGACTCTTCGTCTTGACAAAATCAAATATTATATCCTTCTAAAGTAGGCAGACTAAGCAATAAAGTACCTCGTATTTTTCCCTCCCCCTCGGGTTGTCTCGCAGTACCCTCAACTGCTTGGCCTGCAGCAGTACCTTACATAATTTCTAACAAAGTGATGCCTAATTTCAATGTGTTTAGTTCTTGAATATTAAACCATATTCTTAGTGAGGTTTATGGCATTTGAACTGTCATACATAATTAGCACATTATTATATGTAAGACCATAATCAACCAAAGCTTGTTTCATACTAGCCAATGAAACAAGTGATTGTCCTAAGAATTGGCAAGTACTACTGGTGCTTTTTCGATCAAGAATGTATTTAGTAAAGTTAGTATTAGAGTACCTAATTAATTCAAACCATCAGCTCTATGATATCAAAGTCCTAAATATGGAGTTCCTTTTAAATATTTAAAGATCCGTTTAATGGCATGCAAATGAGACTACTTAGGACATGCTTGGAGTCTAGCACATAGACAAATACTGAACATAATATCACGTCTAGTAGCAACGAGGTAAAGAAGGCTTCCAATCATACCTTTGTAGGTCTTTATGTCCATATCTTTACCTTGTTCATCTTTGTCTAGTTTAGTTGATGTGTTCATCGGAGTTGGACTCGGTTTGGCACCAACCATGTCAAATCGTTTGAGTAACTCCATGGTGTACTTTGCTTAGCTTATAAATATTTCATCACTTTGTTGCATGACTTGGAATCCGAGAAATAATATTAATTCTCCCATCATGCTCATCCCGGATTCACTGTGCATCAGCTTTTTAAATTCTTTGCACAAAGAGTCGTTAGTAGCACCAAATAATATGTAATCCCCATAAATTTGCACAATAATCAAGTCATTCTTATAATGCTTAACAAAGAGGGTAGAGTCAATCTTTCATCTAGTAAAGTCTTGTGTGATTAAGAATGTACTTAACCTCTTGGTGCTTGCTTCAAGCCATATAGTGCCTTTTTCAACTTGAACACATGATCGGGATGTTCAAAATCTTCAAATTCGGGAGGTTGCTCAACATAGACTTCCTCCATGACGAATCAATTTAGGAAGGCACTCTTCATATCCATTTGATAGAGCTTGAATCCCTTGTGAGAAGTAAATGCTAAAAGCATTCGAATTGACTAAGTCTTTCCACCAATTCCCAAACATCACTTCTCTCAAATTGATTTAACTCATTTTTGCATAGCCATAATCATTTATAGCATCAACAACATTCTTTGGCCCTATTTGTGAGAGAAATTAACACCTGATGTGAATTGATGTTGCGGATTGATGAGCGAGTTGAAACTCCTCTTGATGGTTCCCTATGATTGAATCTGTTGAAAGACATTTTGGCATCATCAATGCCAAAAGTGGTTGCTCTTTACTGGATGGAGGTTCTTGCTCAAGTGCATTTGTCTCATTAGATGGGCTTGATGTTTCAGCCTTGTTGTCTTCCTAATTTTCTGTTTCATGTGTATCTGGACTTTGAGGTTGTGGATTTTGATTCTCCACTTCTATAACTTCTTCAAGATTGTTAGTAGAAACAAATTCATCAAAGAAAACATGCATAGATTCCTCTACCATCAATGACCATCTATTATATACATAATAAGCTTACTTCTAGATGAATACCTAAGGAATATACGCCCATCAGATTTTGCATCAAATTTACCAAGTAATCCTTTGTATTCAATATGAAGCAATTAGACCCCAAAATCTTAAAGTAACTAAGGTTTGGTTTCCTATCATTTCAAATCTCATAGAGAGTCTTTTCTAGTGTAGATCTAATGGTTACTTTATTTAGGATGTAAGGAGCAGTGTTGACAACTTCTGCCCAGAGGCAAGAAGGAAGATTATGTTCATTTAACATGGTTCTTGCCATCTCATGCAAGGTTCGGTTCTTCCTCTCAACAACCTCATTTTATTGGGGAGTTTTAGGGGCCAAAAAGATATGGTTAATGCCATTTTCTTCACAGAAGTGACTAAAAGATATCACTTCTAATCTTTGTTAACCTATACTCTCTCTCATTCTGTAGCTTTCTAACCAAAGATGCAAACTCATAAAGAGCATGATCCTTTTGAGCTAGAGAGATTATCCCAAGTAAAGCATGAATAATCATCCATAATAACAAAAGTATATTGCTTACCTCCTATACTTACCATCCTCATTGGCCCAAAGAGATCAAGTTGTAAAAGTTCCAATAGCTGGGATGTTGCTAGAGCATTCATAGATTTGAAAGAGCTTTTGGATTGTTTGTCTAGTTGACAAGCTCGACATATCCTTTCTTTTTCAAACTTCATTGATGGAAGTCCTCTTACAAGCTCCTTCTGTAGTAGGTATGACATGAGTTCCATGTGTGCATGTCTCAACATTCTATGTCAAAACTCAGGAGTTTCTGTGCTTAACATTAAAACACTTGTTTGCAAGGTTAGCAACATAACATATATTAGTGGAGCACAGATTTCTTATCCATTTTCCCGTGAGGATTATGTTGTTTTTCTCAATACTAGTTATCAAACATCCATTTGCTTCAAAGGTAACTTTGCAACTACAATCATAGAGTTGTCGTATACACAAGAGATTGACCTTCAGATTATCAACTAATAGCACATATTCAATCATAAGATCCTTACTCGCATTACCTACACCCAGAACTTTGCCTTTCGATTTGGCACCTAAGACGCCAGATCGTCGGCCTATTGAGTGGAGGGATATGAACACACATGGGTCTCGGTCATGTGTTTTGAGCACCATCGAGTACCCATTGATCCCTTTTTTCCTGTAGAATAATCAGGTTTTTGGTACCCACACAAGCTTGGGTCCTTGGAGGTTAGTATTGGTACCTTTAGGTACCCACATAAATTTTATAGGACAATGCTTCTTGCTAAAAATACAATTTTTTATTTTGTGTCCATGCCTTTTGCAATAATGACACGTGACATTATGACTGGATACAGGTGTAATGAACTTAGCTTCATGATTCTTTTTAGTTTTCCATATTTTTGAAAATGGTGTTGGACTCACATGCTGTCCACACACATGATGTGTAGCCCCTACACCTACTTTTTATAATGTATGCCTTTGTTGACTTAGTATCATATGTAAACCTTTACTACTATGATCAAACTTTTCGAGCATACTTTTTAGAGATTCTACAGTCCTTTTCAGGTTTAAATTTTCATGTGCAAGTTTTGTATTTTCTTCTTTACATGTAACAATTTGTTGCACAAGATTCTTTTTTGACTTAGCAAAAGTTTCTTTATCCGCTTTGGCGTCTTCAAAGCCATTATTGCACAAAGTCAGACTTTTAGCAATTTCTTCATTTTTGATCATGCACTCTTTCTTTTTAGATTCTAGTAGATCAATTTTTCTTTTCAATGCTTTGTTTGTCTTAGCTATGGCTTTAAAGCTTTCAAATAACTCTTCATATGCATCATATAGTTCATCAAAAGGAAAGCTAGATGAGTTAGAATGATTTACCTCTCTTTCTTCTTGTGCCATAAGACAAAGATTTGCCAATTCCTCTTCGTCTGATTCATCAACTGAATCAAGGTCATCCCATGCAGTCATTGCTTTCTTCCCCTTGTTCTTGAAGTTGTTGAACTTGGGTTTTCGTATGTTGGGGCACTCGGCCTTGATGTGCCCGGGTTGATTGCAACCATAACACAAAAGTTGCTCTTTCTTTGATTCATCAACCTTCACACCTCTGAAGTTTCTTTCCTTGAGGTTTCTCCTTTTCATGAATTTCACAAATCTCCTTGTAATTAAGGCAACACCTAGATCACTTTTGGAATCACTCTCATGTGTTGACTGTTAGAACAATGACCCTTCGCTAGAGGGGGGGTGAATAGCGAAAATCGAATAAAAAGGAAATAGGCAGGAATTGAATGCGGAATTTAAAGAATGAAGGACACAAAGATTTTTATACTGGTTCACACACAACTAACTTGTGGCTAATCCAGTCCTTCAAGACTCACTTGAAGAGTTCACTATCTAGTGTTAAGCTTCCGGGTGCTTAACAAACCGTTTTACAACCTGAGAGTTCAAGTCACATGAACCTCAATATACTTGCTTGAAGATACCTCACTTCAAGACTTTCTAGGATTTCTAATCACAAGAATCCTACTCTCTTGCTTAAGGATACCACACCTTAAGACTTCTCTCAAGGGAACAATCCTCCCTTGTGGTGTATGAATAACACTTACAATCTCTCAAGCAAAACTCTCTAATAGAGTGGATATGAGTACAAAGGAAAGCTCTATTGAACAACTCAGAATTCTCACAAGTTATAGCTCAAAAATTTGTTGAATGATTTTCAAAGAATGCTTGAATGTATATGGGAGTTGATCAATCTGAAAATGAGGTTTAAGGCCTCTATTTATAGTCTAAAAGATGCATATGATCATTGGGAACAATTTCTGAAACCTTTATGAAAGTTTAGCATGTTTGTCTGAAAAAGGTTTCTGCCCATAACGGCACAACATCGATGTTTTGATCAAGAACATCGATGTTTCGCCGTTGCATTTAAATAATTGAGCCAACGGCTAGTGAAACATCGATGTTGCATTTTAGAACATCGATGTTTTCATACACAACATCGATGTTCTTCATTGCAACATCGATGTTTTTTGGCTTCGCAAAAATATGATGAAAAAGGGTCTTTGCCAGAACATCGATGTTGGAAAATGAAACATCGATGTTTTGTGAAACATCGATGTTTAATTGGCCAACATCGATGTTTTTTGGCTTCGGCAAAATTTTATTTCAAAGACAGGTTTTCATGAACATCGATGTTGGATTGTAAACATCGATGTTTTGACCAACGGTCACAAGAACATCGATGTTTTATAATCCAACATCGATGTTTTCTTGCTACTGCCAAAAAGATTTTAAAATCGACTTGATGCAACATCGATGTTGTTCTAAGAACATCGATGTTTTGAACTCAAAAACCAGTTTTATGACTTACATGATTTATGAAATGCATGAGGAAAATGATTTTTGGTTTGAGCATTAACTTGGAGTACTTGAGTTACCATTTACAAGGATTTCCTATAGATGAACTCTCTATATATCTTCATCCTTGTTGCTTCAAATCTTGTACTCCTTTGTCTTAGACTTGTGCTTCATTGATTGATGTCTTTTTGCTTTTCTTCAAGGAATGAATTCATGAATGGAGCTTTGGTTAGTTTGTCATTATCAAAACCCTGAAATGAAACATGGAAGCATTAGTCCTAACAATTTCCCCCTTTTTGATAATGACAAACTCATGTTAGTATATGCCAAGTTTTATGAGTTCTTAAGGGAGATTAATTCCCCCTATATTTTTCAACTTTTCAATTCATGATTCCCCCTGACTTGGTGCATATACTTACTTGATTATTTTCCCCCTTTTGTCATTAGCAAAAAGAAACAAGAATAAGAAGCATTTGATTCAATTTAAAAGATACTTAAACATGGAAGACATAAATTTAAACAAAGCAAAAAAAAAATCCTAAAAGGATGGGCTAAGGTCATCATCATCATCATTATTATCCTCATGGTCTTCATCTTCTTCATCATCTTCTTCTTGCTCAATGTCCATGGGAGCATAGTCCTCATCCTCCTCATCATCATTATCATCCTCATTACCACCAAAATCGTAACCTTGGTAGTATGGTGGAGGATTGTAGTTGATGTGATCAAAATAGGCACGCAGGTCACGTCCTTGCCTTTGTACTTCGATGTCGATTCTTTCAATTGACCTTCCTAAGCTGCGTAGAGTGGCCGCAATTGAGTCGAGGGTAGCGCCAGGAGGTCGAGGAGCAGGTGCAGGAAGAGCAAGGAAAGAGCCTGCTTGAGATGCTTCGGCTTGTTGCTCTGCGGGTTGGTGAGGCGGTTGAGCTCCCTCAGCAGCTTGTCCGGTTCTGAATGTGGCATCGGATATTGCCCAAGACTTGGCTGCCGTGGTGAGGGTGTCTTCCAACGGATTAAGACCTGCGCTAAGCAGAATATCGGTGACCAGAAACGCATAGGGCAGTGGATGGTCGGTGTTGGCCTGTTCCGCCATGTGCATGAAAACGAGTCGTCCCCAATTAATGGGTGCACCGTGTAGAATGGCGTGAAGAATCTTCTCGTCTTCAATGGTCATGGTGGTGTGACTCCCTGCTCGTGGTTTGATCACACGGGTGACAAGATAGAACAGCACACGATATTCCGGATTAATCGAATGAATGGTGGGACGGCCGGAACGATTCCTCTTTACTTCTGTGATGCCAAGCTCTGCAAGAAGAGGAATCTCATACTGAGTAAGAAAATGATCTCCCCCATAGCCGGATATATCGTGCCCTTGGACGGGCAATTTTGCGAATGCCCCGAATTGCTCCAAGGTGAGTTGGATGACCTTTCCATTGATTTGAGCAGATAGAACCTCTCCTTCCCGAGTTAATGTCGAGTAGAATGCCCAGATGAAGTCGGCATTGTACTCATGTCTGCTCCTGGTGACAAACTCCCAAAGGTGTGATTGTTGAAGAAGTCTGGGTAGGTTTGTGTATTGCTTTTCTTGTGGATATTCATCAGGTAGATATCTAGGAGGTGCAATGAGTCTTTTGGCAAAGAGGGTGTTGTATCGATGTAGCTGTGAACGGGAAGTGAACCAGATATGAGTTCCTTCCACAGGGTATTGGTTCCCTGAGCTAGATGAGCTCCTTCTCTTGGTGGGATGCTCTTGAAGAGGATCTTTGCCTTTAGAGCTTCTTCTACTAGCCATGGTGTATAGGAAAGGGAGAAGAATTTGGGAAAAGGAGTGGAAATGGACAAGAGAGGAAAGGAAGTTGTATGGAGATTGTAAAAGGATGAAAGAAATCAGATTGTAGGTGAGAAGGAGAAGAAAAAGTTGAGTTTTTATAGAGGAGCCAAAAAGCTAGCCGTTGTGAGCAGTAACGGCTAGTTTTTAACGACACAACATCGATGTTTTCACCCAAAACATCGATGTTGAGGCTCCCCAACGACTATATTTTTTTTTAAAACTGTAACGTTCCAACATCAATGTTTTTCAGAGAACATCGATGTTTTTGGGACCAACGGCTATATTTTTAAACGGTAACTTCCCAACATCGATGTTTTAACTGAAACATCGATGTTTTTTGCTCTCGGCTAAAAGACCCATTTTTGCAAACATTGATGTTTGTACGAAAACATCGATGTTGTTGGTATACTGCCAATCTGATGGTTAAGCACTATGGTTAAACATCGATGTTGGTGTCAAAACATCGATGTTTTTAGCACTCGATATTTTTGAAAATCAACTCATACGTGCAAATATCGATGTTTGGTGTTTTGAACATCGATATTATGAGGAAGAATTTGAAAGACTTACCTGAACATCGATGTTTCGATACTAAACATCGATGTTTTTGTCATTCTGCCACTTGTGTGATGCATTCAACATCGATGTTGGTCAGCGGAACATCGATGTTTTCGCTATTTGCTTAGTGAGGTCCTTGCTTGTTCAACTGTGCTTGTCGTCCGAATCGAGCTGTCCCTACAAAACAGATTTAGTAGAGCCTCGGGTGCTCAAATTAGCAACGGATAATACACGAGTTATGGAGATGAAAACGTTGTGACAATTTCAAGAGATGGTAAGTATCCCTCTGCCACTAAGAGAAATTTTCTTCTTGTCATCAGTGCACCGGGCTCGAGAAATTGTCTTGTCGGTTGGACTTTGATAGTCTCCGATACCTAGCTAAATAGACAGTAAATCCCGTGTCGGATCAATAATGCAATTTAGGCCTAAATTTTCAACAAAACAGATATTTGATTAGCTACAAAATTGGAGGTTAGTAATAATGAACTTGGCGTTTCTATTTGGCAGAGAATCTTTTAAGCTCTGCCAAGTGTGGTAGGGGTCTGCCTTTAGAAGAATGACACCGCACATTTGATTCTATAAAAGACAGGGATTAAGCTCATTAGACAGAAAAACTATAAGCTAACTTCAAAGAAAGAGAGATTAGTAAAAAAAATCAAAAGTAAAGAGAAAATGCCTGCCCCTTCCTCCGTCTTTTTCGTTGAAGGTGCAAACGTAGGAAGGAGAAATCGGTTGTCCTTTAGTATCGTGAATGAGCCAGAGGGGCCATTGCCAGAGGAGCTAGGAAGAATTCCTCGCCTTGTCTTTGTAGACGAAATCTATTCGTCCCGATTTTTTATTACCCCTATGGAAGAAGTCATTTTCCTAGATCATCAACAAACTCTGCGAGCTTCCTATTATGGTACGGCGAATTCCACCATGTTTTTTATCTCTGACAGGTTTGAGCATCTTCAGTTGGAACCAGCCTGCCAGACTCTGAATGAAGGTAGTCACTACCAGATCACAATGACTGCTCAGAGCATTCCTCGAGTAACTGGATTAGCGCCTACTTGGCCAAAGGTTCGCCTTTTGGTATGGAACTGCAGGGGTATCACAGCGCGTTCCCAAGACTTTGCTCGGATCCTGCGAGATTTGAAGAACCAGTACAAACCAAACATGGTTCTTCTCACCGAGACTCGATGGGAGCAAACCGGAGATCATGGAAATATTCCTCTTCGCTTTCCACCAACACATCGTTTTGAGGTGCCTGGCCAGAACAACTCAGGTGGGATGTGGTTTGCTTGGAGTCATGTCATTAGGGTTAACATAGTCAATACTCCTAATGGTTTTACTGTAACAGCTGAACCCAATCGTTAGAGGCGCATTGTAATAAGCATATGAATTAGTGTGAGCGTGTAACATGTTTTTATTCAGATGTGTCTTTGTAAGATATGTTATTAAGTATGATTGTAATATAAAGTGTGCGTAAGAGTCATTGTATTGTAAGATTGTAAGATATGAACATCAATAAACTCTAGTTTGTTTGTATGATGAAATTGTCATGAACCGCAAATCATCAAAGTTAATAATTTAGTAAGTTTAGAGTACTTACCTGCACATCGATGTTTTGATACTAAACATCGATGATCCATGCTGCCGGTTGGGAATGATACTAGTTGAAGTCCTCTCAACATCGATGTTTGGCTCCTAAACATCGATGTTTTTATGTCTCGGCTTGCTTATTCCCCAAGAATCAATTACGAATTTGGATGCTTCCATGATTATGTGCTTGGAGCATCCGCAATCAAGGCACTAAAGTACACTTGATGCCTTCAAGCACACCTGCAAAACAAATCAATGGGTTTTTGGTACCCAAATTTCTTTGGGTCCTTGAGTGTTAGGGACATGATGACGATAGGCTTCACTTCGAGTCCAATGTCTATGCCTAGTAAAACAAGCAGGAGCAATATGTCCTACTCTATTACAGTAATGGCAAATAACATTTGGATTGTGCATCCATCTAGGTTGATAATAATTATCCTGTCCATATTTGTGCACTTTACTAACATGGTGACCCTTGGGTTGAACCTTATGCTTCCTAGGCTCGATTTTAGGTCTTTTAGGTTCGTTTCTAAAACCTATTCCATGTTTAGTTGATTGCAAATTGTTTAGCATAGAATTTAAATTTTTCTGAGGGGTGCTAAATTTCTTTAATGTTGCCTCAAGATTTTCAACTTGCTTCTTTAAGGGTTTACATGTCGTGCATTCTAAGTTATCCGGTTTGTTAGCACTCTTCTTCCCATAAAACTTGTTTTCTTCTCTAAGCTTTTCATTTTCACATAATAACTTCTCATTTTGTTCATTCAAAGAATTGCATGAGGGACACTCCTTAGTTTTTCTTTCAAGTTCTGTGACTTGTTCATATAGTGATTTACATGATTCAGATTCTTTGGGCATGCCTAGAATCCTATTTTCTTCCTTCAATTTATCATTTTCACAGGTAAGCTCTTCTAGATTCTTTTCTAATGAAGCAATATGTTTCTTTTGCTTTAAATGAATCTTAGAGATTTTAATATATTCAGCATACAATTCATTAAAAGCGTTTTGCAATTCATCATGGTTAGAAGGTTCAGAATCACTTACCTCTTCTGCTTCTTCTTCCTTTGCCATGAGGCATTGGAAGTTCGTTTCATCATCACTTTCTGTTACCTCATAGGTGACTTCCAGCATATCCCAAATGTCCTTGGCGGTAGTGCATCGTGAAATCATTTGGTAATCTTCTTGATTAAGTGCACAATGGAGTATGTTGATTGCCATGAAGTTGTTTTGAACTTTCTTGACGTCCTCGGCATTATACTCCTCTTCCGTCTTAGCCACCATAATTTCACCAACTCTCTTTGTCGGAATTTGATCTCCGTTCTTTATTGTCCGCCAGAGAGTGAAGTTGTTGGATTGAATAAAGACTCTCATCCTCTCCTTCCAATATGTATAGTTGGCGCCATTGAGCAATGGTGGACGGGTGACGGACTGTCCTTCATTGTTTCCTGCAAACACATTACTTGAAAAAGCCATGGATAATACCTCTCAAACGGTTAAGTTTTTCAGAGAGTTAGGCTCCGCTACCAATTGTTAGAACAATGACCCTTCGCTAGAGGGGGGGTGAATAGCGATAATCGAATAAAAACGAAATAAGCAGGAATTGAATGCGGAATTAAAAGAATGAAGGACACAAGAGATTTATCCTGGTTCACACACACTCTACTAGTGTGGCTAATCCAGCCCTTCAAGTCTCACTTGAAGATTTCACTATCTATGTTAAGCTTACGGGTGCTTAACAAACCGTTACAACCTGAGAGTTCAAGTCACATGAACCTCAATATACTTGCTTGAAGATACCTCACTTCAAGACTTTCTAGGATTTCTAATCACAAGAATCCTACTCTCTTGCTTAAGGATACCACACCTTAAGGCTTCTCTCAAGGGAACAATCCTCCCTTGTGGTGTATGAATAACACTTACAATCTCTCAAGCAAAACTCTCTAATAGAGTGGATATGAGTACAAAGGAAAGCTCTATTGAACAACTCAGAATTCTCACAAGTTATAGCTCAAAAATTTGTTGAATGATTTTCAAAGAATGCTTGAATGTAGATGTGAGTTGATCAATCTGAAAATGAGGTTTAAGGCCTCTATTTATAGTCTAAAAGATGCATATGATCATTGGGAACAATTTCTGAAACCTTTATGAAAGTTTAGCATGTTTGTCTGAAAAAGGTTTCTGCCCATAACGGCACAACATCGATGTTTTGATCAAGAACATCGATGTTTAGCCGTTGCATTTAAATAATTGAGCCAACGGCTAGTAAAACATCGATGTTGCATTTTAGAACATCGATGTTTTCATACACAACATCGATGTTCTTCATCGCAACATCGATGTTTTTTGGCTTCGCAAAAATATGATGAAAAAGGGTCTTTGCCAGAACATCGATGTTGGAAAATGAAACATCGATGTTTTGTGAAACATCGATGTTTAATTGGCCAACATCGATGTTTTTTGGCTTCGGCAAAATTTTATTTCAAAGACAGGTTTTCATGAACATCGATGTTGGATTGTAAACATCGATGTTTTGACCAACGGTCACAAGAACATCGATGTTTTATAATCCAACATCGATGTTTTCTTGCTACTGCCAAAAAGATTTTAAAATCGACTTGATGCAACATCGATGTTGTTCTAAGAACATCGATGTTTTGAACTCAAAAACCAGTTTTATGACTTACATGATTTATGAAATGCATGAGGAAAATGATTTTTGGTTTGAGCATTAACTTGGAGTACTTGAGTTACCATTTACAAGGATTTCCTATAGATGAACTCTCTATATATCTTCATCCTTGTTGCTTCAAATCTTGTACTCCTTTGTCTTAGACTTGTGCTTCATTGATTGATGTCTTTTTGCTTTTCTTCAAGGAATGAATTCATGAATGGAGCTTTGGTTAGTTTGTCATTATCAAAACCCTGAAATGAAACATGGAAGCATTAGTCCTAACATTGACTTGAGAGCTATGTCCTTCTTTTTCTTTGTCTCTTCTTCAAATTTTGACCCATGAACTATGAGGCTCCCCATTAGATCATTGTAAGTGAGAGTGTTCTTGTCTTTGGCTTCCTCAATAGCAGTAACCTTTGGTTCCTATTCAGAAGGAAGAGAACGAAAAATTTTTGTTACCTTTTCTTTGTTTGTAATGGTCTTGCCAAGACAGGCCAAGTTGTTACACAAGATGGTGAATCTTGTATCAAGTTCTTGTATTGTTTCATCAGGCAACATATGGAAAAGCTCGAACTCTCTCATCAGCCGATTCATCTTTGATTCTTTGACTTGGTTAGTTCCTTCATGCGCAATGCGTAGAGTACTCCAAATCTCATGTGCTATTTCGCATGACCTAACTTTTTCAAATTCGGCTTGACTGATGCCACAAAGTAGTTCATTCTTCGCTTGGGCACCTAGTTTGGCTTTCTTCCTTTCAGCTTCACTCCAGGATTTCATCTCTTTGGTTAGACGTGAGTAAGAAGAATTTAAAAATTCCCACATCTCAAGATCCTTTCCTTCAAGGATGGTCTTCATGCGAAACTTCCAATGATGAAAGTTGAGACCATTGAAGAAGGGTGCATTATTGATGTTGTTTCCCTCAAATGCCAAGATCTTTTCTCCTGGATGTTAATCCACAAATGGAGATTCCTTGCTTCACTACCAAATGTTGGCCCAAAGTGGCTAAGAGGGGGGGTGAATTAGCCTTTTCGGATTAAACCCGATTTGGTGTCTTTAATGCCAAAGTGTTTAGGTGTTTGAGATTTGTGTTTAAGAACACTAATCAACACACAAGGAGGAAGGGTTAGAGATCATTGGACATACGATTTATAGTGGTTCGACACGCAGGACTACATCCACTACTCAAGGATTCCCCCTTGAGATTTCTAAACCTTCACTAACCTTAGTTTTTCAAGGGTTCAACCAAAAAACCTTTAATACAGGTTTTTTCCCTTAGGCTCAACTCAAACCTAAACACTCACCACAAAGCTCACCCAAGCTTTGCTTTTACACAATCACTCAGAATAAAATGCAGAAGCTATCACTATGTAAAAGTACATTGCTTTTCCCAAATGGTTGCTTAACTAAGTATGTGAACAAGGGAAAAAGTTTCTCTCTCTCTTTTTGTTTCACTTGAGAACTGCAGGATTTTGCTCTAACTCGGAATCTTAGTATGGTAGTTCTAAGTTTTTCCTTGAATTAGCTTTCCATTATATAGAGGCAGGAGGGATGATTTCAATTCAAATTGATCCGTTAGTTGTCCCTTTCATTCCAGCCCGTTCCGTTGTCAGAGGCGCTAGAGTGTCAACGGTCTTCTTCCCTGTTGTCTCTTCAACGCTTTGGAACGAGACCCATCGGACTGCAGCTTTTTGACCATTGATGACATTGTTTAGCATAGTCCTAGATTGATCCTAGGAAGTCTGAAATCAGGTGCCTTTTGATTTGTTTAAGGTTGCTTTTATCACAGAATCAATCCCGAAAAGGGTAGGTACTAGGTTTGTTTGGCCATTCCCCATAGGTATTAAACAAATCATGTCACATGGATGTCTTTTGATGAAAGCGACATCTCATGTGCACTAACACACTCTCCAATCCTACTTATTTCTTCTTCCAAGGAGTTGATCACGGATGGGGCACTTGTGTGAGCTGCAAATCATGGTTAGAAGCACAAGATGCTATATATAGGTTTGTATAGGTTTGTCATAATCAAAACCTAGTTAGTGTATTTAATTATTTAATAATAGTTGACATATTAAATTATATTTAAAGGCATATTATAATAGTATAATCAATGCCACAATTTAATCCATACCTTATGTTAATAATCATACTTAATTAGGACTAAGCATACTTAATTAACCTTAAGTATCTTCCTAATCATCAACAGATTCACAAGTCATTCTTTAACAATAAACTAAATATTTAACATGTAGTATGTCATGTTTATGTTTACTTAGGTATACTTAATAACCATAATAGAGATTAATAGATAAGGTCTTTTATATCATAATATGGATAGATATATATTAGTTGGAATCCTTTTTTAATCAGGAATACTAATTATAAATACATGTATATTATTTATAATTAATTTTTTATAAGAATAATCAATATAATTTATATTATAAATTATATGAGTTAGAGGAATACACAAGAATCTGTGTTAGAATAATATTATATTACTACTTCTTGGACTAGGAGAGGATAAAAGTATTGATTTTTTGTTGAAACAAAATAAAAAAAATTAATTTTCATGTTTGACAATTAATAAATGATAAGTCTAGTCAATTTTTGTCTTCTATCGTTCATGTAAAAAAATTAAACCAGATAAAAAAATTTTAAAATTACAAGTATCAAAAAATTACAAGTATGTTTTATTCCCGAAATCCGCTTCATCGAATTCGAATTAAAATCCAGAAAATATAATGGAGATTCAGAAATGTATATGGTATCCCACAGTTTATAAATGTTACACTAATTTTTTTAAAATTTCTTTTCCCATAAACTCATTTCTTCAGTATATAAAAAATTATTTATTCAAATTACTTAAATAAAATTTTCAAAAATATATTTTTGTTATTAAGTATAAGGTAGTCATATTTTTTTAATGATAAAAAAATTTATTTTTGTAACATCTCCAATATATATAGCTGAACTGACAATGAGCAACCGTGATTTTCGCACAGGAACGACGTCGTATTATGATTGCTGAAATCTCAGGGTAAACTCCTGCCTATAAACCTTATCATTTTGTGGAAAGTATTAATTCCAAATTCCATTTTCCCCTCTTGTTTTTTTCTTCCCTTCTTTATTCTAATTAACCCTGGTCACAACATCCTTATTCTTATCCTTCTCCTCCTCTCTTCCCCACCTCTTCTCCTCCCGGCCTCTTCTCCTCTTCTTCTCGCATCCTTTATTTTGTATCATATTCCAAACACACAAAAAAAAAAAACACTGAAGCTTACAATACCACCACTGACCACCCTTCACCTCAAATCCAACCCCCAAAATCTAACGCATTATTTCCTTCTCGCTAACCTCAATAGTAACACCCGTAGCAATCCCTACTTTGCTCCAAATCCTCAGATCTAATTCTATTATCCCTTCTCCCTCTCCCATTAGTCAGTGTCACTATCTTCTAAGCATTATCTCATTTATTATTCTTTTTAATTGTGTTTTGCTTTTGTTTTAACTGGATCCATGGTAAAGGGAGGATTTTGTTTAAACGTATGAATACGAGTAATTAATGTGATTAAATAAGTAATTAGTATGATTAAATGAGTAATTAGTATGATTAGGAATGATGAGTGTGATTAGCAGATGTTAGTGTGATTGGGAGAGATTAGTGCGATTTGGCATCAATGCCAAATCGGAGTCAATTGCAATTAGTGTAGATTGTTACCTTCCATTGATAGTTAGAGGAAATTGTGTATAAAAGGATTGCCTTGTGGGCTAATAAGATCATCAGAAAATTCCTAAACTTCATTCTTCTTTGTTCTTCTTATTTCAACATGGTAGAGGAGCAGGTTGTTCAACCTAGCTCATTTTCTCTTTGTTAAGATTCTGGTAAAGAACATTTAGTTCTTACCAACTCGAAACCAAAAGACAATCATCATTTCAATTCCTTAAAACAATATCGGGGAAATCGTGGGAAAAACCTCAGCCCAACAGATTTTTGTCCAACAGAACAATGCAAATTTTCCGATCACCGTCGTCCTTGACGAAACCAATTTTTCCTTATGGTCACAACTCATGGAGATGCGAATTGCTTCTCGTGACAAAGCCAGTTACATCACCGGCGAAAAGGTAAAACCAGCTCCTTCAGATCCTGCCTACAGTACTTCGATTACCTAAAATAATCGGGTGAAGACTTGGCTCATTGAATGAATGAGTCCGTCATTGATGCAACGCTTCATACGGCTCCCCTCAGCGAAGGAGATTTGGGAAGCTGTTTCGAAGACCTTCTACGATGGTGCGGAAGAGACTTGCTTCTTTGAACTGAATCAAAGATCATTCACAAGAAGGAAAAATGAGAGGCCCTCATCTACCTTCTATAATGAACTAATCTCTATTTTTTAGGAAATAGATCATAGGTCTCTCTCTCAAGAAGGGACGGTGGAAGGAGTGGTTCAAATGCACTCGGAGACGGCTCGACTTCAGGTGCATATTTTCTTAAGCGGATTGGATTAAGAGTTTGATCAAGTCCATGGAGAAACCCTGCGCAAAAACCCAAAGATGGATTTGGAGACTACATACGCATATGTCCGGCATGAACAACAGCAACGGAAGACAATAAGTGGTACAAGCTCAACCTCTGACAACGCTGCTCTTTTATCCCAAGGCAACCAGACCGATTCGGCACCATTCATGCGAATCAATCTCGGTTCTGACCTAAGGAGACATGTAACTATTGTAAGAAACCAGGGCACACTAAGAAACAGTGCTACAAGCTCATAGGCTATCCAGAACGATGGGGTCCTTCTCGAAAATCTCCACAGAGAATGGAAAGGAGAGCAATGGTTTATGGTCTGGAACTAGAAAACACCGGTGAGCCCACTGCACATGTTGGTCAAATAGGTAACAAAAATATGCTTCTGTTCATTCTGCTACTATATAAATAATACATGGATAATTGACACCACATGACCAATAACTCCAGTCTTTTAAACACACTTCATCCTTCCAAATACAAATCCATATCCACTGCCAATGGAGGTACTTCTCAGGTTTTGGGTGAAGGCACTTTCACCTTCTCTAACGATCTCACTTTAGACCCCGTGTTAATAGTTCCCTCTCTTGCCTATAATTTGTTGTCAGTTAGTCAAATTACCTCTCGCTTGTCTTGTACCGTAACTTTTTGGCCTTCTTATTGTGAGTTTTCGGACATTCCATCCGCAAAGATTCTTGGTCGTGGTACTAGGCGGGGTAAATTGTACTTTCTGGATCTTCCTAACAAGGCAAGAATGTGTCAAGCAAACTCGGTGAGTAGCTTGGTACAAAGGAAGGAGAACATTTGGCTTTGGCATCATCGTTTAGGTCATTTGTCATTTGGGTATCATAAAAAATTGCGTCCCCAACTGTTCACAAATTTGAATGAGTTTGACTTTCAGTGTAATACCTATGAACTAGCCATGAGTCATAGAACTTCGTATTTGCCTAGTTTCAATAAAAGTGACGAACCTTTTGCAATCATTCACACTAATATTTTGGGCCCTGCCAAAATTTCCTCTCTTTCAAAAGCTCGTTACTTTATCACTTTTGTTGATGAATGCACTCGTATGATTTAGGTGTCCTTACTCCAGAAGAAGAGTGATTTGTTTCTAGCCTTTAAAGATTTCTTTAATACAGTTCATACACAGTGTCAAAAACAATTCCGTGTTTTACAATCTGACAACGGTACAGAGTTTCTTGAGTCAACCTTTGAGGATTTCTTGAAAACACATGGCATTAAGCATCAAACCTCCTGTACTTACACACCCCAGCAGAATGGCCTAGCCGAGAGGAGAAACTGTCAGTTACTTGAGGTGGTTCGTGCCCAGCTTTTTGGTATGAATATGCCCCGACTTTACTGGGGAGAAACACTTCTTTCCATTGCGTACCTTTTCAATAGGACTCCTTCTATTGTAATAGACTTACAAACCCCACTCCAGAAACTCCAATCTTTAGTCACCATTCCCCATCTCATTAATATTGAGCCTCGTATCTTTGGATGTACTGCTTTTGTCCATATCCCTAAACCACTCTAAACCAAACTTGATCCTTGTGCCACAAAATGTGTCTTTATAGGATATTCCAAAACCCAAAAGGGGTATCGGTGCTATGATCCCACTACTAGGAAGCTATATGTTACCCTTGATGTCACCTTCCATGAAACTGACCTTTTTATCAACGAAGAACTGGAGAAAATTCTCTTCAGGGAGAGAGTGACTAAAGTTTGTCAGATTCACCACCTGTGCCGAATGGTCCAATATCAGAAGAAGATATATGGGTTATGATACCACCAGTTTCGACACCATCTGAGCTGTCGAATGCTCCGGCAGTACCACCAGTTTCGGCACCATCCGAGCCGAATGATCTAGAACCAGCTCTTGAGGGAGAAAGTCTCAAAAGTATAGATTTTACCCCGTCCATGCCATTGGCCATTGATCCATCCGAGGATGTCACACAGGAGGTAATTTTTTATTCTATACCGAGATATCCATCCAGAAGTAATAAGGGTATTCCAAAAAGACTCTATGAACCAAACCCCAAAGCAAAAACTAGATACCCAATTAGCAATCATGTATCCCATCATAGGTTAACAAACCTTTATGCACTTACTGTTGATCAATTATCTACTGTATCTATTTCTAGTAGTGTGCAGGAAGCTTGGCAAATCCAAGGTGGAAGAAGGCAATGGAAGAAGAATTAGATGCCCTAAAAAAGAACGGTACATGGGATCTAGTTCAACTACTTGAAGAAGTCAGGACTGTTGGGTGCAAATGGGTGTACACCATCAAATTCATAGCTGATGGAAGTATTGAGAGATTCAAAGCTCGACTGGCTGTAAAGGGATACACACAAAAATTTGGAGTGGACTACTAGGAGACAATTGCCCTGGTTGCAAAACTTAATACTATTCGGATCTTTCTATCATTGGCAGCAAATCGAGATTGGCCTTTACAGCAGTTTGATGTCAAGTATGCCTTTCTTAATGGGGATCTAGAAGAATAAGTATACATAGAGGTGCCTCCAGAAATCCGGCCGGGTTCAAGAAATCATGTTTGCAAGTTGAAGAAGTCCCTATATGGACTGAAATAATCACCAAGACCTTGGTTTGGAAGATTGTCCACCACAATGAGAGAGTTTGGATACCGTCAGAGTAACTTGGACCACACTCTATTCATAAAACAAAAGGAGGATAGATTGACAGTATTGACTGTGCATGTTGATGACATGGTCAGGAGATGACACAAATGGGATGAAGGCTTTGTCGGAATACTTGTCTACCAAGTTTGAGATGAAGGATTTGGGACAACTGAAGTATTTTTTGGGGATTGAAGTGGCCAGGTCTGAATGTGGCATTTTTCCTTCCCAACAGATTATGTTTTAGATCTTCTCAACGAAAAAGGTATGTTCTCCTATAAGCCTGTTGAAACACCGAATGAGGTGAATTATAGACTGGGCAAATTTTTCGGTTCAAGTTCCAACGGACAATACTCAATATCATCGCCTAGTCGGATGACTAATTTATTTGGCACATACAAGGCCACATATTGCTTATGCTGTGAGTGTTGTCAGCCAATTCATGAACTCACCTAGTGTAGAACATTTGGATGTTGTATACCAAATTTATTGATATCTTAAAAAGTCTCTTGGAAAAGGTGTGTTGTTCTAAAAAAATGGCAGTCGGGAAGTTGAGTGATACACAGACTCAGACTGGGCCGGTGATCAGACTACTAGACGTTCTATGTCTGGCTATTTTACTTTCGTGGAGGGAAACCTTATCACATGGAAGAGCAGGAAACAGAAAGTTGTTGCCAGATCTAGTGCTGAGGCGGAATATCGAGTAATGGCCCATGGTGTTTACGAACTATTGTGGATTAAAGGTATCTTGGAGGAGTTGGGTGTGAATCATTCCACATCTATGAAGTTACACTGTGACAACAAAGCAGCTACCGAGATCGCCCATAATCCAGTTCAACATGATCGTACCAAACATGTAGAGGTTGATCGTCATTTAACTAGGGAAAAGCTTGATCAGAAGATTGTAAGCTTCCATTTCATCAAATCGGAAGATCAGTTAGCTGATGTTCTCACAAAGACAGTCACAGGTAAAACAATCCACAAAATAGCTGACAAGTTGGGCATGATTGATATCTATGCTCCAACTTGAAGGGGGGGTGTCAGCACGAGTAATTAGTGTGATTAAATGAGTAATTAGTGAAACACCCGTATCCCAACATAGACAATTAAAATAATTATGAGAAGTGAAGTGTCCAGATTGCCCTTCTAACCCGGGATACGATAAAATCAGCATTATCATTGTACAATTATACAACAAATTATATAATTAACGAGTATGCAGCGGAAGACAAAAACATACAATAAGATGTATACAATGTACTCTATGGATCCGACCCGAGGAGAAAATAACGCTGCCACCTGCTGATATGCACCACTGCTCAATAAGCAGTTAACCTGAAAAAGACTGTGAGGGGGTGAGACCAACCACTGTCTCACCGCAAACAAATAAACCAAAGTATACTAATACAAATCAACCACAAATACCAGCATCAGAAAGTGGCAATCATAGTGCACAAACTAGTCACAATGCATATCACAAGTCAACAACAGATTTCAAATCACTTGACTTTTATCATCATATTATCGTTGTGCTTTATTGTTATCAAGGTTGAATAATTTATTAGGATTTAATATTTTATTGGGGCCCAATACTGTGTGCGTCGAGCTCGGTCCAGTCTCATGAGACAACTATGGCATAAGCTCAATATAACCAGGGCATAAGCCCAAATACAATCACTGAGAGAGAGAGAGAGACAGAGAGAAAGAGGGAGGTAGAAAGGGGAGGATAGAAAGAGGGAGGTAGAACCGGTCATCACTGTTAGAACCTATGTCTTCATGGTTCACTTATTACAGGTTTTGATAAATGACAAACCAAGATCATAACCAAGATGAAGCAAAAAGAAATCAAGCAAACAAGTACTCAACCAAAGTGATCAAGAATTCAAGTGAAGATATGATCAAGAGTTGAAGTGCAAAGAAGAGCAAGAGAAGTTAGGACCCATTTGTACAAGGT